>CM076577.1:1377473916-1377716357 GCA_034641835.2 Pinus albicaulis | reverse complement strand
GCAAGTTCCAAAGGAGTTTCCGTTGGGTTCCTTATGATCCATTTGGTTTTATCTGTGATAAAAGAATTAAGAACAAATCATCCCCATACATTCACCACATGATTCCTGAAATAGAACAATATGCTAACAGAGATGAGTGGGTGGAAGAAACACTAGTTGAGGAAGAAAGTGAAGAAGACAAAATGAACAAAATTATGAAAGACCTTGAGAAAAACTTTGACTTAGAATCTTTTGCACAAGTGCAGGTACCTCACATTGGCACTTCTTCAGCAGGAAATCTACAACAGAGATTACAGGAAGGCAGTCCATCTATTGCAGTAGAGTCAAAAGGCAAAGGAAAGGAACCTGAAATACAGGTCATTGAAACTTTTATCATGGTAGAGAAACCTCAAACCTCCAGAGCACCAGATCAAGCACAAGTTTCTCCCACTCAAGTAAATCATCCTGAAGTTTCAGAATTGCAAACTCCATCCAATATGGAAATAAGCAAGAAAAGACAGGTTTCAGATCCTACCCCCCCCAAAGAAACCTCAGAGCTACATCAAGCTAAAAAGCAGAAACTCAATCCACTCCCGGAAGTGGAAGTTATAGATGAGATGTTTGGTGATGATAGAGAAGATAGTCAACTAACTAGATCTGTTAGTATGAAACACACAGATCAAAAAGGAAAAGCATTGCAAAAGCAATTGAGTACTGAAGTATCTTCTTTTAAGCCACCAAAAACAGATACAGGTGATATAAAAAGAACTTTCATTAATATAAAGGCAAAGAATGATCCATTGAGAATGAAGGTATATGATCAATATCTGAAAATGGCTCCACATAATCAGGAAAGGTTAATGTCAGCATTTGACATTTCACAAGGAAAAATGATGATGAGCCACTTCAAGTCCAAGGTGCCAAAACCCATGACAGCAGCTGATTATATTAGGACCAATTTTGAGGTCCTGGCTAAAGACATTCATCCCTTAGACCAAATAGAGCTGCATAAACAAATTGGGGAAATGGTGTATTCCACTCTTACTGATAAGGCCATGGCAGCCCTAAGGCTGCAAGATTCTTTAAATAACACAAGCACCCAAATGCAAATTGAGAAGGCCTCTTCTCAGGCCAAAGATAACAAAATAAAGTCTCTGGAAGACATAATCATCAGTTTGGGTCACAACCCCAAAGATATCAAAAGCATTGAGGCACTAATAAAAAAGAAAGATGATGATATTGTTGCACTGAGAAAGCAGCTGAAATTACCAGCCTCAAGGCATCCCCAGACCCAAGAAGTTTTGAAGGAGAATTCACAAGAAGAGATAATGGAGTTGCTCTTAAAAATGACTGAGCAACTGAGTGAAATAGAGAAAGAATTGGAACAAGCTTTACAAGAGAAGGAAGCTATCATGCAGGCATCAATAACAGAAGCTACTACAACTACAGGTACTACAACAACAGATCAACAAACAGAATCAGCACAGGTAGACACTTCTGGTTTAAGTTCTGATGAATTGGTAAAACAAATGGAAAGTTTAAAACTCAGGGTCACAGAACTTAAAACCACAAAATTGCAGTTAGAAAACTTGGAGCAGAAATATGATATGTCCAAAAGAACTGTTGTAGATAATACCAGGGAAATTAAAAGATTGGAAAAATTGGTTAAGGCTTTAGAAAAAGATCTTTCATTAGAAAAGCCTTTGAGAGAAATAAATGAAATTCTTTGGACCAATATAATTGATTCAATAAAAAATATTTGGACTTTTGTTCAAACAATCTTTGAACAAAATGACTTGATCAAAGTAGCTCAGGAAGAAATAGCCAAAACAAGATATGAATTAAAAAGCAGACCTGAGCAAGCCAGTCAACTTATACAGTTTCTGAACACACGGACTAAGCAACAACTTTCAAAGTTAGGAATTGATGACAGGACAGGCACTATCTTAGAAATAAAAAGAGTTTTTACCAAAAGAACTCTTATGCAGAATTTGGAAAGGAAGTGCTTAGACATGCAAGAAGAAATCAATGCTTTTAAAGGGAAATTTCAGGTTTTATTAGACAATGGGTTACCCAGTCCTATGCTAGCAGGTGACAAGATAATGGACCTGGAAACCTATGTTACTAAAATAGACATACATGCTCATAACACAACTGTTATTTCTATCAATGCATCACAAGCAACATTGCCAACAGGGAGGAATCTCTATGATAGATTGAAGAATTTGTTTCATCTGGAGCATGAAATAAAGTATTTGTTCCCTAGTCAGCCCACTTTTTACAGATACACAGAGGCCGATGAGACATTGAGAAAACTTAAAAGAACCGTAATAGCAGAAAATCAATGGTGGGAAGACTTATTGGAAATTTTGTAAAAGTTATCTTCAGGCAGAAAATTTGTCTTTTACCATCATGTAAAGGATAAATAATGAGCACAAGTTAAAGAGTATCAGTTGAACAGGTTAAAGAGTATCCATAGAAACAAAGAGTATCAGACAAGCAAAGGAATTACTCAAAGGGACAGCACCAAGCCCTATTATAGCACCTGCCTCCAGCACATCCACGAAGGAAGGAAACAGCACATCAGCAGTTACTTATTATTCTGTCTACGAGACCATTTGTCTCCTTTTTATTTGTAAATTACTCATTAGTCACCCTAGATTATTGGCTAGGTTAGTGTGAGATATTTTCAATCATTTTTTGTATAAATAAACCCTCAAAGAGAGTGTTGAGGGTGGATTCTACTACTTTGCTGTGACATTGACGTTTTTGGAATAAAAAGTGTTTTGGAGAAATTTATTTGTGGCTTACTGGATGACAATTTGAAGCTCAGGACTTTTTGCAGGATTCATGTGTCAGACTGCAGTTCAATAAGTCTTTCTACCCTATGTCTTAAGTTTTATATCCGTTTATAATATCATTGTTTCATTTCTGAATAGTTAACATAAAGGATTGAATCAGAATTTACTTAATTGTACTCTGATTTCAGATGTGATTATTCTTAATGTTTTCCTCTAAATTGGTTATAAGAACGAATTCTTAAATGCTCTTGCTTCGCTAATTTAAACATTTTGATTACTATAATAAAGAATTATTCACTGCTCTTTATTTGTAATCATTTCATTTCTTTCTTTTGAACATGTTGAAAGATTCTTAACTGCCTTTCTCCATGAGCCATTCCATCCACTTTAAATTCTAAAATTGTTCTCTGGTGGCTATCTTTACTGCAAAGCCATCTTGTGTGTAGAATAAATATCAGGTAAATCCATCCTTTTACTCCATAGTAGCTCCTTTAAATATTCCAACCTTGCCCTTGGTTGGGTGAATTCCTTTGTTTTCAAACAAACTCTTGGTTTTATAACTAGCCTAAAACTTCCCCAAGAACAAAGATAAATTATGAAGAGCCCTCTGCGGATGCGAGGATTGGCTGGCTGCATACGAAGGTTGGTTTGTGGTTACCTCAGGTATACTTTCCTTTTCCACAACTTCAAGGAAAACATGAGTGATAACAGGAGCGATTGATCCTCAACACTCAAATCTTACTGTCTTTGATCTCGAAAAATTTATACCTAGACTCCCACATCAAATGGATTTTCAAATTCTGGTATTAGTCAAATCAAGGCGATTTTTTCGCACAATAATTGATGACGGAGAATCTACATGCATTATGTCTGTAGCTTGTTGGAAAACTCTTGGTTCTCCAACAATCAACCATTCACCAACAATTATCAAAGCCTTTTATGGAAGAGGTTTTCGCCCATTCAGAATACTACAGGATCTGCCTATAGAAGTAGAAGGAAAAACTGTAACACTCGAGGTGGAATTTGTTGATGCCCCTCTTGATTACAACCTTCTTTTGGGTCGAAGTTGGTCCTGTTTCATGATTGTTGTTGTTTCATCAGTCTTTTCAATGATAATTTTTCCTCATAAAGGAAATATTGCTAAAATCGATCAATTGTCTTACTTTGCTTCAGACCCTACTTCTACAAATAGTATCCAGCATGTCGAAAAAACTGTTATCCCTTACGAAGATGTTGGGGTAGGACTAGTCAAGGATTCCACTCTCATGGGAACTTTCATTATAACTTCTCCCAACGTACCGCAAACTATTGTCAATATCAATATGATTACATCAAGCACAATGCCATTTGATGACACATGGAATGTGCCTTTGGAATCAGAATTGGACTCCTATGGTGGAAATATGCCTTTAATTCATTTTGAATTGGCATATGTAGCAGTACAATCGTGTTCTGACACTCCATCAACTTATACTGATCAAATGAATGTGGCTAGTGAAGAGTCTTCTTCTTTATCAAGCTCAATTTTGACATCATTTTCGGATCCCTTTTAGCAAGTTTTTTCAACTGATGAAAATATCTGAGAAATATTTTCATCAAGCGAATTACCATGGGATGATCTCCATCATTGATCTTATTTTCTACCTAACCTTGATAAAATCGAGAATGATTTTTCATCCATCTTTTCAATTGATTATGTCAGGGAACCTCAAAATCCTATGTCCATTCTTCATTCAGATTCTAAGAAAATTTTGGGAAATATTTCTACCACAATTCCTATTGACATATCAATTAAACCCAAAATAATTAAGAACATTCATATACGTGCTTCTTGCTCGATTGAAGAGATAAAAATGTACAAAGCCCTATTTCAAGTATTCTGAGACATTTTTGTCTAGTCTTATGAAGAAATGCCAGGTATTGATCTTAATATTGTTATTCATGAAATTAAGACATACCCGGATGCTAAGCCTATTAGATGAAGATTACGTCTGATACATCCGCGGAAAGCTGCTGCAATTAAAGCTGAAGTTGAAAATTACTACATGCATGATTTATTTATCCTATTCCTTTGATGGATTGGGTATCTAACATAGTTCTTGTAACCAACAAACAAGGGACTATCAGAGTATGTGTCGATTATCGAGATATTAACAAGGCATGTCATAAAGAAAATTATCCTACCCCTTATATCGACCAAATTATTGATGATTGTGTTAGAAACGAAATATTCTCATTCATGGATGGTTTTTCTAGTTACAATCAAATCAACATACTCCCTACTAGTCAGCCTAAAAAAACATTCCATGGGGCATGTTTGCATAATGTAAATTACCTTTTGGGCTAAAAAATGCTGGCGTGACTTTTCAACGAGCTATGTCTTATGCATTTCACGATATCAAACATATTGCACAACCCTACTTGGATGACTTACCTGCTTATTCTTTACGCAGACAAGATCGTCCTACACATTTACGTGCTATCTTTATGAGATGTAGGCATTACAACATTCATTTGAATCCGCACAAATGTGTATTTTTTGTGCAAATAGGACATTTACTTGGGTTCATAGTTTTAAAAGAACACATTCGTGTCCATCCATCGAAGGTTGAGGCTATTGTTAATCTACCTCCTCCTTCCACTCTTAGACAACTCCAAAGTTTGTAGGGGAAAACAAACTTTCTGTGTCGTTTTATCCCAAACAATGCAGAGTTAACTAAAGGTTTTACCCGGTTGTTAAAATAGGATGTTCCGTTCATTTGGGACAAGCTTATCGATAAATATTTTGATGCGCTTAAACACGTGTTGACCCATGCACCATTGTTGCATCTGCCTGATTATCACCAAGATTACTTTTTGTATTTAGTTGCATCTGATTTCATGATTGGAATGGTTCTAGTTCAAGAGGATGATTCTAACAACGAATATGTGATTTATTAACTTAGTCGGAATCTCAGCCCGACAAAAATCAAGTATTCACATGTGGATCAATTGGCCTTGGCAGATGTTCAAGTTGTCCAATGTTTTTGTCATTACATATTATTATGAAAAACCACATCGATATCTAATTGCGACCTGATGATGTATATTTTCATGAAACAATTGCTCGAGGGAAAATACTCTAAATGGATCGTTATCCTGCAAGAGTTTGATTTGGAGTCGATAAATCAAAGTCTAAGAAATAACTGGTATTTGCTGAACTTATGTGTGATTTTCCCAATATTGAATCTGGAACAGTGCAGAAAACCATCTCGTTGATGAATATATGTTTCTAATCAATACATTAGATCCTTGGTTTGGGGATATCATTATATATCTCCATACCCAAACCTTTCAAACATAGCTTTCACAATCAGATCGATGGAGAATTTGATACCAATCGCAACAATATAATATCGTTGGTGATACTCTTTATCATCGTAGTGCCGATGCTATTTTTCGACGTTGTATAACTCATGAAGAAGTTGAAAGGGTTTTGAATGACTGCCACTCTCAAGCATGTGGTGGTCATATGTCTAGGTTTGCCACAACCCAAAAGATATTGTGCGCTAGCTATTTCTGGTTGTCACTTTTCAAATATTGTATCCTTGTGGTTAGAAAATTCCACAATTGCTAAATTTTTTATCAAAATATGTGTGCACCTCTAGCTCATCTTCACCCAATCATTGTTGTCGGTCCTTTCTCCAAATGTGGCATTGATTTCATCACATGTAACCCTCACTCAGCTGGGGGGCAAGGGTATATTATTCTCGTCGTAGATTACTTTACCAAATGGGCTGAGGTGATGCCTACATTCACGGTTGATGGCAAAACTGCAACAATTTTCATATTCAATCACGTGATTTCTCGGTTCGGTATCCCTCAAGGTATCATTATGGATCATGGAATTCATTTTCGAAACATTATGATGACTAAACTTTCTGATCAACTTGGACTACGCCAAAATAATTCGACATCATATTACCCACAAGTTAATGGTCAAGTTAAGGCCATCAACAAGGTTTTAACCAACATGATTAAACATATTTTTGAAACTCATAAAACAAATTGGCATACCATGCTTTTTTCAGCATTATGGTCATATTGTACTGCAAAAACATCCACAGGGTTCACTCCTTTTCAGCTTGTTTATGGTTTGGAAGTTGCGTTACCCATTGAATGTGAGATATCGTCACTCAAATTAGCCATTGAATTATTGTCAGCTACCTCTGAAGAGGAGAAACGATTCCTATACCTAACACAGTTAGCTTAAACTCGTCGCACCGCTGCATTAGTTGCTAAGGCTCATAAAAAATGTGTTAAATATCAATATGATCAAAGTGTTAACCCTCACATATATTCAGAAGGTGACCTAGTTATAGTATACAATCAAGCTCATGACAAACTAGGCGCTGGTAAATTCGAACCAATGTGGCATGGTCCTTATATTGTTAAGTGTGTGCTTGTAAAAGGAGCCTATGAGTTAATCGATTATGATGACGTATCTTTAGATAAAACCAGAAATGAGCTTTATCTCAAGAGATATTATGCATGATTCTTCGGGTGAAGATCCTCTTTGTACATTAGTTACAGTTTAGAATAGTGTGTCTTATATTAGAAAAGTGTGCCTTAAGTTTAGTTATTTATTCTTGATGAATTTTCGCTGCTTTCACAGCTTATCTTGATTAATCTCGATACTGAAGATGTCGAAATTCCTTCAAACTTACATTGGTTTTGTTGACGGAGCATGTCGTAGTACATAGAACATCCCTTCTGTGGCATGGTTCATCTATTCACACACCGATGAGTTTGTATCTATTCATGGGATATACCTCGGTCAAACAATGAACAATATTGCAGAAATATAGCACCTTCATTGAGATATTATCTGATGCCATCACATTTGGTATTCGACGTTTGATTATTAGGTTAGATTTGCAACTCATTATATTACATTTAAATGGTGTTTATGCTATCAGAAATCCAACTTTGTTAAGAATGTTTTTGAGGGTTCGTCTCTTGGAAAGATAGTTTGACTATATTGAATATCAACACATTTCAAGAAATTTAAACACATTGGCTAATGCATTAGCTAATAAATGAATTAAATAGACATATTCATCATTAAAAGTAAAACAAAACAACATTTAATCCATATTGAACAAGGTACTCAGAGATCGGAAGTAGTAATATCATTAGGTTAAAAATAGTTGTGTGTCCAAGAATATTACATCGTATGTGATCATAGGTTTCAAACACCTTATGATATAAAGATACTGATAAAAAAAAAACAAAATGTTAATCTAAATTAACCATTGGCTATCCATGATGATGATCATGATAGCAAACTATGGTACATGCCACCCTGCGCAGATATCTCCTGAATGGGCTTCGAACACTAGTCACATGTCTTTGGACCCTGAGAGGTATATCATCTGCCCCTGTCTCTGGAAAATAAATATTCAACCTCTCTAGGTTGTGCTCCATCTCTGTAAGGATATCTGTTGCATTGGTCTGTGGTGGGCCTGCTATAGGCTGCGCATCTCACCTATCAAAGCGACGAAGCGCTACTGGTCATGATGGGCCGACATCTGCATTTAAATTTTTATCAGTATTGGATGATAGAAAACACTTTAAAAAATATATAACATAAGAACTTCAAAATTATTTTCTTTACTTGATGCATCCCCTTGTACCCCTGGTGGAAGTGATGTATTAGGGTCACCTCTGAAATCCATCCCTGCATAAGGAAAATCTTCAATCATGAAGATCTGGTTCCTAAGCCATATAAATAACTGAGGAGTATAGCGAACCACTACACCACTATCGCCACCATGGCGAGCCATCAATGCTGCCCATCTCAACATACATGGTTCTCTAGGTCCCGTGGGATCCACTGGAGACTGCTAAGGTGCGAGGAGTGGGATCCTCTCTAAAGAGAAAGACACAAGAATGGCTCAATAGCCAAATTTTTTCAACTTCCCATTCTTAGCTCTCGTAAGCTGGCCCTTCATGTTAACCAACACTCCTTCAGACCAGTTGAAAATTGTTCCCCTAGAACATTCAACTGAAATCTGCATTTGTGCTTTGGTAGCCACATGCGGAGCTACACTCCCACACAACCTAGCAACTGTGAATGCAATTATCTTTAGGTCTAGTCGCACAATAGTTTTGATATCAATGCGACCATCCTTCAACTCTTAATCTTGGATAAAATATTGAGCTATGTAAGATGCAATGGGCATACAACCTGGCCTTGTCCCAAATAAGGAAATGCCTCTCCCTCTGCAAGGTAATCCAGTGACGAAATAGATATCCTCTGACTCAATCACAAGCCTATGGTCTCTAATGATGAAACATTGATCTCGAACATCCCAAGAATTCACTGGCCAGGTCATCAGCTCAACCTGTTCTTTCATACCTTGAATCGACCAGAATTTATATGAGAAACAATTTTTCAATGTGTGAATTGTTGCCAGATCATCCATGGTAGCATTATCTGCAAGTTCATGCTCTATTTCTCGCCATTCCAACATGATTGATAACCTATAAACCATCAATTAAGATCATTAGAAATAAGATGGGAGAATTTGAGCCATTTTTTATGGATGGAAACATGTTTTTCAAAACCCCATGGCACTTGCACAGGTTTTATGTGTACACAGTGTGTTTGTTATGAAACCAGCTCCAAAAATAGAAGAAAAGAGATATCAATGCCTTAGAAATAAGCCACTTTGAGGGGGAAACCTCCAATACATTACATGAATGAACAATTCTTGGATGATACAAATTATAAAACCTCCTTTCTATATATAGGAGTCCATGAGGCCACAATGTAATCCTAGCTAACCTAATAATAATAATTTAAGGGCACAATAATAAAAATATGGGGGTTACAGGGGTACAATAATAACAATAAGGGGGTTACACTAACAACAATAAGGAACTATACTAGTAATATAGGGACCTAACATGCCCCTTTCCTTCAAAAAAGTGTTGTCCTCAACGCTTGAGTAGCTCTAGGTGCTTCTGTATAAAATTCTCATCCTCCCATGTAGAATCTTCAGTGGGTAAGTTCTTCCACTTGATGAGATACTCTAAAATTGATCAATTTCGTAGTTGTTGATTTCTTGTTTCCATGACTGCTTCAGGTTCCAATATGATTTTTCCTTCCTCATCAAGTTCGGGCAATATTGTTTGAACTAGAAGATTTTCACCTATAACCTTATTTAAGCATGAAACATGGAAAATTGGATGCTCTCGTGAAGAATCAGGAAGCTCCAATTTGTATGCCATAGTACCAATCTTTTGCAACACCTTGTAATGACCATAGTACTTTGGCGATAATTTATTATCCTTCTTAGCTTGCTTGAGGGACATTTGTTTGTATGGTTGTAGCCGTAAAAATACCCAATCTCCTACATCAAAACTTCTCTCGCTGCGATGTTGATCTGCCTGTTGTTTCATTCGATTTTGTACCAAATTCAGGTTATCCTTTAAGAGTTGGAGAACTTCTTGTTGATGCTCGATGTGATCTTCCATTGCTTGAACCTTCGAATTTTCTCTTAAAGATGATGTGATGGATGGTGGATGATATCCATAAAGTTCCATAAATGGGGTCATTTTTGCTGCAGTATGGAAGGAAGTGTTATACCACCATTCGGCGAGAGGTAACCACTTGACCCATTGTGTTTGTTTATCAGATACAAAACAACGAAGATATCCTTCCAAACATTTATTTACTATCTCAATTTGACCATCGGATTGAGGATGATAAGATGAGCTATGAGCTAATTGAGTACCCAAACAAGAAAATAACTCCGTCCAAAAATTTCCAGTAAAAATGGGATCTCTGTCGCTCACAATAACCTTTAGGTTTCCATGTAGCTTTTGAATTGTTTCCATAAATGTAGTAGCAACTGTACTAGCTTTAAATGGATGAGATAATGCACAAAAGTGTGCATACTTGGTAAGTCTATCAACTACCACCATGATGACATTCTTTCCTTCAGACTTAGGTAAACCTGTGATAAAATCCATTGAAATCTCCTCCCAACGCTGACTTGGAATGGATAGAGGTTGTAGAAGTCCCGGGGTCTTAATTGTCTCCACTTTATTCTGCTGGCAAACCAAACATTCCGCCACAAACTTTTGAATATCAGATTTAAGGCCATTCCAAAAAAATTCTTTCTTCACCCTGTGGTAAGTTTTTAAAAATCCTGAGTGTCCTCCTAAAGGAGAAGTGTGCAATTCCAGAAGAATCTTTTGTTTTAGTTGGGAATTCTTACAAAGATATAAATGATATTTGTACCATAAGGAATCATTTTTCCAACTAAATGTATCAGATGTACTAGGATCTTGCTGCAACTTTTGAATGAGTGTCCATACATCTTTGTCCTTCTTCCATTCATCTCTTGCTTCGGTTATCCAATCTCGTTGGATAATAGAAATGGCACAAAGCAATGCTTCCACCTCTTCATTCTTTCTTGAGAGTGCATCTGCAACAACATTAAGCTTTCCTTTTTTGTAGATTATTTCAAAGTCATAACCCAATATCTTTGTGACCCATTTTTGCTGCTCTTCTGAAGATAGTCTTTGTTCCAAAAAGTGTTTAAGACTATCATGATCAGTTTTTACCTTGAAGTGTCTTCCCATTAGGTAAGTTCTCCATTTCTTTAGTGCATGCAATATTTCTAACATTTCCTTCTCATAAATAGGTTTCTGTAAATACTTTCCTTTGATTGGACGACTTTTAAAAGCAATGGGTCTTCCTTCTTGCATTAAAACAACACCAATTCCATTTCCTGAGGCATCACATTCCACAATAAAGGTTTTTGTGAAGTCTGGCGTAGCTAAGACCGGTGCTAGGCACATTGCCTCTTTAAGATGTTCAAAGGCCTTAGTTTCTTCAGGAGTACATGAAAATGCATCTTTCTTCAATAATGTTGTTAGAGGTGCTGCTATTCTCCCATAATTCTTAACAAACTTGCGATAATACCCTGTTAACCCGAGAAATCCTCGCAACTGCTTAATGGTTGTGGGGACTTTCCATTCCTTAATGGCTTTAATTTTGTTAGGGTCTACCTTAACACCCTCGTGAGATACAATATGACCCAGATATTCCACCTCTTGTACTCCAAAGAAACATTTGGATGTTTTTGCATATAGTTGTTTCTCTTGCAATAGTTTGAGCACCCTGTCAACATGTTGAACATGATCCTTCCAAGACCTGCTGTAGATTAGTATATCATCAAAAAATACTAGCACAAATTTTCTAAGGAAGGGTATGAAAATGGAATTCATCAACCCTTGAAATGTAGAAGGTGCATTGGTAAGGCCAAAGGCATGACCAAAAATTCATAATGACCCTCATGAGTTCAAAATGTTGTTTTTGGAATATCTTCAGTCTTCATTCTAATTTGATGATATCCTGAATGAAGATCCAACTTGGTAAAATAAATTGCTCCATGTAATTCATCAATAATTCATCAATCACAGGAATGGGAAATTTGTCTTTAATGGTGAGCTTATTGAGCTCCCTATAATCCGGACACATTCGCCATGATCCATCCTTCTTGTGTACCAATACTATAGGAGTAGAGAAAGAACTTTGACTAGGTTGAATTATACCCGCCTCTAACATTTCTGCAATCATACGTTCAATTTCGCTCTTTTGGAAGTAAGGATATCTATAAGGCCTGATGTTTGGAGGAACACTTCCGGGAATCAAATGAATAGCATGATCATGATCACGAATAGGTGGGAGTCCTTTGGGAGTTTCAAACACCTTGGAATGATTGTCCAAGACTTGTTAGAGATATGCAGAAATAGATGATTTTGATGTTGGAACTTCTAGTGAGCATAATTGTGCAATTACGCCTCGTTGTTCTTTCTTTAGAAGCTTTGTCATGACATTAGAGCTTATTATCTTTCCCGGCTTCCCTACAATACCCCGTAATTCAACTTCCTTACCTTCTGAAAAAAATTTCAAGAAAAGTTCTTGAAAATTAAAAGCTATTGTCCCCAAATATTGTAACCATTGTACTCCTAGTACAACATCAGCACCTCCCATAGGAATCGAAAGCATTGGACTATTCAATACATATTTCCCCATGGTTAGCTTGAAATTATGGCATTTTCTAGAGCAATATATAGTTCCTCCATTTGCAACCATCACTTGACATTCTAGTGCTGGGTATAGGAAACAATTCAATTCCTTGGCTACCTTACAATGAATAAAATTATGGATACTACCTGAATCAATCAACATTATTACTTTTTTCTTCTCGATATGTCCTTCTATCTTAAGAGTTTGAGGAGTGTTAATTCTTTCCAATGCATTACATGATATGGTCAGACTCATTTCTTCCTCTTCTAGGGTTGGTTCCTGGTGTATACCCTCTTCTTTTGAGAATTCTTATTCATTTTCTTCTTCCTCTTCACAATCTATGTAAAATAATTTCTTCTCAGCACACTTATGACCTTTATTGTATTTTCTATCACAACTGTAGCAAAGCCCTTTTTCTCTTTTTCTTCCAATTGTTGTGGTGTCAACCTTGTAGGTTGTGGAAATCTAGGAGTAGCAACACTTCCCTCTTTATAGAAGTGACTGGTAGGCTTCCTTGTCGCCATAATTTTACATTCTATTTTTTTTGCCAACCTAAATGCCTTCTCCAATGAATTAGGTTCCAAAACACGAACTTCATGTTAGATGTTATCCTTTAAAGTACCTATGAAGAGATCAATCATGTGTTCCTCTGGAATATCAGTTACCCTTATATTCAATTTTTGGAAGTCCTCAATGTGCTCCCCCACTAGACACTTTTGTTTGAGATTTATCAATTGGCTAAAGAAGGTGTTGCTCTTTGTATCCTCATAATGCACTATCATTTCCTCTGTAAAAATTGACCAAGTGACAATTTTTTTATGGGAGCAAAGCCATCGATACCATACAAATGTATTTTTTTCTAAATGTAAAGTTGTGATGCGTACCTTTTGTGTGTTTTACACATTATTGAGATCAAAATATTACTCCATTTGTATTATCCATGTTACAGGATCCTTTCCATCAAATTTCCTCATATCCATTTTTGGAATATGGTGGTTCTTCCTTCCAAAATTAGAGTTTATGAAATCATGATTAACATTTATTTTTTTCTCATTATGAGTTTCATCTACTATATTTTCACCATTAGGAAACATTTCTTGTATCAACTTTGTCAAACCTTCCATGTCTGCTTTTAGATCCTTCTTCATGTTTTCCATTTTTTCAGCGATCTTAGCTTCTATGTCATCAATCTTAGATTCCATGACAGCTTCCATGCCATCCATGCCATTCTTCAAACCATCCATCTTAGATTCCACGCCTTTCTTCAAACCATCCATCTTAGTTTCCACACCTTTCTTCAAAACTTCCATGTCATTTTTTGTTGCTCTTTGCGGGAGTGAAATTTGTTGCACTTGCTCTTGTAATTTTGATATGTCATGTTGCCATTCTTCATCTTCATGAGTCATAGTAAAGCCTTCTAAAGGCTTAATAGGTGTTGAATTCTTTTTAGGGGCCATTTTAGAATCCAATACTGATATCTATTCTAAAATATGCCCTTGGAATCAATTCCACTTGATTCTTAAAACAAGACTTATGCAATTCGGGAAAAAAATACACACCTTTTACTTGCTTTTGAGGAGCTTGACATTGAAATTGAATTATCTCTATAATTGTAGATCCTGAATATCTGAAATTCAGCCCTTTAGTAGCCCTCTAAATATTCTTTCAAATGCCACAGGTCTGATCTCATTTGGATTCTTCAAGACAAATTTATGTCCAATCTCCCATAATGACCCAATTATGGACTAGTTTAGTAGAGCAAACTTGTACGACTTGCCATGTGTCATTGTTTCCTCCTTTGGCTCTAAAATTGATAGACATAAAACTACAGTCCGTGTACTTGTGGCCAATTTTTACAACATTCCAATCCGATGCTCATAGAGAGAGTTATGAAGCTTTTCCCATGATCACCTCTTTGATATGAAATTCAGAAGCCTGATAAAGCCCTAACTTCCACAGATCATATCTCCGCCAATATTGCGAACCAAGATCTGAAATTTTGCGACGATGTTCCTTAGGATTTCGGCTTCGCACTCTAAAAATTTCAGCTTCTGAAACTTCCTAGAAACAAATTTATAGTGAAAATTCCATGATGACATGTTTAGGTTAATTCAGGAGCCTGCAAAATGACCTACCTTCCATAGATCATATCTCCGAAAATATTGCGAACCAAGCTCTAACATTTTGCGACATTGTTCCTCAAGATTTTGGCTTCGCACTCGAAAAATTTCAGCTTCTGAACCTTTGTAGAAAAAAATTCATAGCGAAAATTCCACGATGACCTGTTTGGAGCAGTGAAACCCTAGAATCCCAAAGCTTTGATACGAAATGTTGTGAAACCAGCTCCAAAAATAGAAGAAAAGAGATATCAATGCCTTAGAAATAAGCCACTTCGAGGGGGAAACCTCCAATGCATTACATGAATGAACAATTCTTGGATGATACAAATTACAAAACCTCCTTTCTATATATAGGAGTCCATGGGGCCACAATGTAATCCTAGTGGGCCATAATGTAATCCTTGCCGACCTAACAATAATAATTTAAGGGCACAATAATAACAATATGGGGGTTACAGGGGTACAATGATAACAATAAGGGAGTTACACTAATAACAATAAGGGACTATACTAGTAATATAGGGACCTAACAACGTTTTTGTGCATGAGCTACATATAAAAACCATGGTGGCCTGATGATTTTTTCTATTAAAAAATCATCGGGGTGCGTGGGTTTCGCCACAAAAGCCTGTGCACCCCCGAGGGCAGATTTTAAAACCTTGTTTCCCCCTAAAAAAATTCCCTAAAAACTTAAAATAAAAAACTAAATAGATGAAAAGAAAGATACTAATGATGTGGAGTACCTGGCATGGACGGTTGTTGAAATGGTTGGTCAGTTCTCCTAATATCTGCTCTGGAAGGTTTAGGGAAAAAATTCTTTCTGCTCTGCTCTGAAAACTAAAAGGTTAAAATGATTTGTTTTAACTTCTTTTTATAATTTTAAATGAATAAAATAATATTATTTTGTTTATTTTCACTTAGAAGTCAAAATTAAAATGTTTTTCATATTTTGAGAGCAGATATTTGTAATATTTTTGAGTTTTTGTGAAGGAAATAGGTTATGTTTGGAAAGAATAATTTTGACATTGAGTAGAATTTTATCACTTTTTCGAGCTCTATAAAAATACAAAAAAGTGAAACCCTGGAGTCCTCTTTTAAGCCCTTTTCAGACTGTCTAAACATGAAAATTTCATTGAGTACTTGACTATTAAAACTCGTTAAAGTGAATGAATTGTCGTCTATTTAGTATAAGTTTACCCATTTTCCAGACTGAATTATATTATTTACGAAAAAGGTATACGTTGACTAAGCATGGTCAATAAAGTTCTTTCCTACATTATTTTATCCTTTTTCGAGTTTGAGAGACTAAATTTACAAAAAAAAACACTATGGAGTTTTCTTATGTTTTACTTCTGACTCCTTAAAAATGAAAAGCACTGAGTTAATCCTATGCTGGGCTCGTTAAAATTAAATAGTACAAGACCTTTTGATCACAACAAGACTGAACCACTCCTTCTTAGGGTTTGTTTAAAAAATACTGAGATGGACTCATCTGAAGGATGAGTTTACATGACAAGAAAATGTTATCCTCCTCAAGCTTGAAAAAAATAAAGAGGTACTTGCCAGTAATGGTGGGGGAAAAATTATCTCCAGTTCCTCCGATTCGGACAAAGAAGCTCCTCCTGGGAGCCGTACTGATCTGCAAGTGATCGCCGCAACACCAGGCCCTGATGGTTGGGTCAGAGTGGTCAACAAGAAAGGGAAGAAATCTCGCATTATGCAATCAACCCCTTCTGGTTGAGTTTTCAGTCTTTTCTAATGATTAATCTTGTCTGTCCTTCTGCTTCGTGTAGCCTATTCTGCTTTCGCTGCTAGCCCACGGGCAGATAGCGTGTCTCCATCTGTCTATGTCAGCTGGCTGCCTTCAGCTATCAGCAGCTCTTCTTGCTGTATAGCTTGGCTCTATCTTGGCTAGTCTGTCTAGGTTGGTAACTCTTGTTATGTCTGGGGATCACGGTTCTATGATAGTCTTCTACCAGCATAACCCTTTGTAATTCATGTGCCTTTGAGGCTTTTAATACAATTACTTACTTAAAAAAAAAAAATGGTGGGGGAAAAATTGAGAAAAATAATCCATTCATTATCTTTGTTTTAGAAATAAGTATGTCGCTCTTGAACACGACAATTTGTCGCACTTATACCTGGGTTGGGTAATCCTTTGTCTTATAGTTAATCAAACCACATTGAAAGTCTTCAGCTAGTTTCTGGGTATTATATTTGAGTCAAATGCTACCAAACCATTTACAATGTTGTTATGTGTTCAAGAGAGTTCAATTTACCATTCATTGCAAACATTTGTCTCCATTCACGTTGACCATCCTTGACTCAGTCCTTGCAAAGCATTTCTACAAAACTTGATCTAATGGTTTCGTGTCGTAGGATTTCCTGCAACATATCACTTTCTATCGACACTAGCTCATTATCTATAAAGTTGATTTAGAATCCTATGAGTACCTTGGAAAATGCATTCCCTAATGGCAGATTTTTCTCCTTCGATGATAGGTTCTCATCATCTACCTTCGATCAAATTATTCTATGAGTGTTCGACTACAAATCATTCATTCACACTTCATAGATTTTGTTGAAGTACTTCGAGAGCCATGGTCATTATTTTTGGTCTCTCTCGCACTTGTTAACGGTTTTCATCATTGACTGGTAATCAAGTGGTTTCTACCATGTTCGACTTTGACACAATCAATCACATGGATAGATTTGTACTAGTTCAAGAAGCGGAAATCAAGACCCTGGATATAGTTTCCACCATCCAGGCTGCGAGGAGTTATGTATTCATGATACAGTAGTTTTTTTATGACATATGGTTGCGTCCATACTATGTCTACTCTTGATGTAATGCTAAAATCATATATGTACATAACATTTAGTTAGTTTTTCTCTGAGTATGGGAATGCCTACCTCAGTGATGATATATATTTGCATTGAACAATTTTATAGGTTTTCGACTAGTGTCTCCAATCCAATCCTTGGAATGATAAAGCGCTTGACTCTTTAGAAAAAATTTCTCAGCCTTCGCACTTTAGGGGGAAATATGTTACACATAATTTTGTCACCATGGCATTTTATTGTCCATATGGTTCTATCACCATCCATATCATGTTCCCTTAGAAGTAAAAAACACTCATGTTCCTGAACCAAGTCTTGGAAATTGTAGAAAATCTCTTTAAAACCTTTAAAATATTACCTGCGTTCTTTTTATAGCCTTTTATTACGCATGTTTTGATTCTTCTTCCGTTTTTCACGATAATCGTTGCTCTATTTTCCACTAAAACCTGCGCACCCCCGTAAAAAGCAAGTAAATATAAAAGGTAACTTCTAGAACCCTGGTTGGTCGAATATTATCTCAACTGGAAGCCTTTAGAATCACGTCAATTCGAGCTTTATCCCTATACTCATGGAGCTTATCCCTTGGCTAAAGGAACCCAAATCCCTTCATGAGAGTAATTCATCCCTCAATGGATCTGAAACTACCTCAATCCCTCTATAAATTAAGATGAAGTTTTAGGTTGAAGGGTAGATACTGATTTGTATAGATTCTAAGTTGGAGAGAGTTCATAGAGTTCATATTTTTTGAAATAATAAGTTGTTGGTGGCACATTAGAGATTACACCTTTGTGCATATGACTTCATTCTAGTCATTCTAAAGAGGCTTATCAGACTAAAGGAAACGATTGCGCAGACACATGGGAGAAATTTGTACAACATCAAGGCACAGGTTGTAAGATTTCTCTTTTCAATTTCTGATAATACATATGGATCACTTTTTCTCATTGTCTTCTTTCTGAATTCATGGAAATGATGTCAATACTTAGACTCCTTGATCACTAAGTTGGATTAGTATTTATGATTATTATATACTACAGGTGCTTTGATCTTTTATATTGTTTGTGATTTTAGGTTCGTCTCAGCATTGAAAAATTGCTTTGAAGCGAAAGAAAAAAGGTTACATTGAATGTATTGGTTGAACAGTAGGAGCATAACCTCCTTATTTCAAGGTTGTAATAATCTTAGATATAAATAATCTAGAGAAAGAGATATTCAATCGATATTTGTTTCTAGTTACTTGTTGGAGTACTAGGGAGATCGCTCTTGTTCACAAGAGGGATTAATCCAGTTAACATCACATGAAATAGCTCTTTTTAGAGACTATCAACCAATGACACAAGCATGTGAGGAGTGGCATTTGAATCTATATGGGGATAATCAAAACATCTCCTTTTAGGCACCCTAGCTAGATGTGAATGACACGAGGAACATAATTTGGCTTCCACAAAATTATAAATGATACAAGCTAGATCTAAATTGCACTAGGAATATAATTTGGCTTCCACATAATTATAAATGATAAATGACAACTTTTGTATTCATGATTTGTGTTTTGCAATAATTTTTGCTTTTGTAACTTTGAATTTAATGGTAAATTTGTAACTAAATGTTGTGTTGGTAAATAATGCAAGCTTAGTTATGTTGTGGGCAGATGTTCATATTATACATTGATGTTATGTCCAAATATTATGCTTTGTCCACTTTTAATCAATGATTATTTTTTCTTTGAACTATTTTGGATGATTTATAGTTAGACTCAAATTTGTAATATATTGAGGTGTTATCTCACTTTACTCATCATCAAACACCTCTTCAATTATTAGTGATATTTTACAGATCAACCATGAAAATAAAGATAAAGATGCTTATTTTGACTAAAATGACACCATATTTACTTGATAGATTAGATTTACATTCGTTGACTCTTATCGGCAAAATATTTTCCTCCCTCTTAGATATAGTTTAGGAGCTAAATATTAAGCCTATACTAAGCTAGTCATGATCATTCAACCTATAGAACTTAGTATAACCCTGAAATATTATAGAAAATAATATACAAACTATTTCCTTCCACATTCCCCTTTATCGGAAAAATATTTTCCTCCCTCTTAGATATAGTCTAGGAGCTAAATATTAAGCCTATGCTAAGCTAATCATGATCATTCAACCTATAGAACTTAGTATAACCCTGAAATATTATAGAAAATAATATACGAACTATTGCCTTCCACATTTCCCTGAATCCTTCTATTCGCATTCCTTTGCATCTATTGGTAAAATATATAGTTATATTGCCGAATAAGTTGATCAACTTCTACTAGAAAACCTTAGTG
Organism: Pinus albicaulis; assembly: GCA_034641835.2. NCBI lineage: Eukaryota > Viridiplantae > Streptophyta > Pinopsida > Pinales > Pinaceae > Pinus > Pinus albicaulis. The sequence goes on along the minus strand of CM076577.1, from coordinate 1,377,696,196 downwards.
ATATCGAGAAAAAAATTGTATATCAATTATAAAGAGAATATAATATAGATGATATAGGTGATGATATATTCGTAGAGTGTATAACGATTGCAGAGATTCATTGCAGTCTACCTCCATCTTATCTCAATGTGTTGTCACGACAGTCACCAACCAATATTCAAACTCCGACCCATTTCTTTTTCATAAATCTAAGATAACAACACCTTTGTCTTATTCTCCTATAGATATGCTATGCTGAACTATCGTGGCCACTTATATGATACACCAGCATAGATCCATTTAAGTATGAATTTAATATTAAAGGAGAGAGATCAAATTTCTTCAGGTGTAAATTGTTTTAGACTGCAAAATACATTGTGTTATTTTTCATTGTTTAAATTGTATTTTTGAATGCTAAATAAAGTATTCATATAGGACAAAATAAAAATTTTAACCATAAAAATTTAATTGTTTTCTATATATAGATATATATGAAGTTGATATATACATAAATTAGTTAACATAGTTCTTCAAATATTTTATTAAAATCTCTTGTTAAAATATTTTTGAAAACTATAATATTTAAAGATGAGATTCAAACCATAAAAACTTAAATTTTTCTATATGAAGTTGATATATACATAAATTAGTTAACATAGATCTTCAAATATTTTAATAAAATCTCTTGTTAAAATATTTTTGAAAACTGTAAAATTTAAAGATGTGATTCAAACCTTTTTTTACTTCTTATTATTTTATTAATTTTTTCTATATATAGATATATATGAAGTTGATATATACATAAATTAGTTAACATAGATCTTCAAATATTTTATTAAAATCTCTTGTTAAAATATTTTTGAAAACTATAAAATTTAAAGATGTGATTCAAACCTTTTTTTTACTTCTTATTATTTTATAGCATATTCCTTATTTTTTTAATTATAGCTAAAATTATTTTTCTATTTAAAATATAATTTCTTATTTTTAAAATATATTTTTGAAAACTATAAGATTTAAAGATGAGATTCAAACCTTTTTTTTACTTCTTATTACTTTATAGCATATTCCTTCCTTTTTCTATTATAGCCAAAATTATTTTTCTATTTAAAACATAATTTCTTATTTTTATTTTTATTTAAAAAAAATCCAACAAACAAACCAATATATTTTTGAAAACTATAAGATTTAAAGATGAGATTCAAACTTTTTTTTACTTCTTATTACTTTATAGCATATTCCTTCCTTCTTTTTCTATTATAGCCAAACTTATTTTTCTATTTAAAACATAATTTCTTATTTTAATTTTTATTTTAAAAAAAACCGACAAACAAACCTACAAACTTACAGTTATAGATCCCTTCACAGTGAAGTATAAAATAAACCTCTCTACTCATTCATATATATATATGAATTACATTTTGAAACCATTATTAATTTAATCCCAAAATCTTTCTTACTTAACACTTACTTTTGCGGTGGCCGTTGCCACTGAATTTTCTGGCCGGAAGCTGGAATGGTGCAGCGGGAAGTTGGAGCAGATAAATTACCTGACTAACTCCACTCCATATTAAAAATCCTCACCGTTGAGTTATATAAAAGCCTTCGGCTAACTATCCAAATGTTGTGTTATCACGTCGTTTAAGATATGCCTTAAATAATCACATTAAATAAATTAACCCCTACATTGTACGTAAATGGGTTTGATCAACCATTGGCTATAGCTAATTGGTAGTTAACTAGAATCCTTAAATGAAAACATAAACTGACCTTAACAATCTGGTTGATTGTTAAAATGTGGAGCATTACAAACATCTTTTTTAATAACAAAGGATACATGAAGTCAATTTGTGACTTTGCACTACTACATAAAGGGGGTTTTAAGACAATTTTTGGGTAGATTGTCTTAACTTGAGACAAAAGAAAACTTTTGTATCGTCTTAAATATTGTCTTTAAGCGGGTGTCTCAAATTAAATCGTCTTAAACTTAAATTGTCTTAAAATATTGTCTTTATAAAGACAATACATAACACAAGAATTTTGTCTCTCCAGAGACAGTTTCATTTTTGTCTCTCTAGAGACGATAGTAGCACTACAACACAAAGAGGGGTTTTAAGACAATTTTTGGGTAAATTGTCTCAAATTATTGTCTTAAAATTTGTCTCTATAAAGACAATAGTTGGAACTAAAGACATATTGTCTTTATGGAGACAATGTCTATAATCCTATCTATTGTCTTTTTAGAGACAATATAAAACAATGAATCTAGAAAAATATCTCATCATTTAAATAAATCAATATAAAAATATTTAATTAAAAAAATCTACAATATCATTGAATAATTCATATTAGGGTACGGTGGAATTGAACCACCAACTTCCTGCATGGCAGGTGCTCTTCCATTGAGCTAGAATTCTTTAAAGAATTATGTGAGGAGTTATGGAAGTCTTTGAAATTGTATAATAGGCATTGATTTTTAAACTAGTAATTGCACTGGGAGGTGCAAGGGAATGCCGAAAGGAGACCTCCCAATGATGTTAGGGGGCAAAACATTTAGATTTTGAGTTGTTACATTTTTGCGAGGGTTTGAGTTCTTGCTAGCCCTTCAAAAAAAATTGCTTTCCCATTGCATTCTCTTTTCTAGTTCGCTGCGCTAGCTTTCTCTCTCGCACAGACAACGAGAGCTCTTTGAATCGTGGAGATGTGAATTGCCAATTTCGTTTTTCTCTCTCTCACACAAGCAACGAGAGTTCTATGAATCGTGGAGATCTAAGTTGCAGAGTTCTTATTTATGTATTCTTTAAATCCGGGAGATCTGAATTGAATTGCAAAGTTTTGAATTTTTTTCCCTCTCTCTGGCACATTCTGCATGGACATTCTGGCGTGATTTGTGTACGCATATTTGTCCCAGGATGACGCCCGGCGATGAGCAGATCAGTGGTGATGACTGCCATCGTTGCCTGCCTTCTGGTTTCTTGTAATTGTTGGCAATAAACAGAGGAAAATTAGGTCCAGCCCTGATGCTACATAAGAGAATCAGGTTCCATACCTCCTTCTCTCAAACATTCCATGTCTACGCTGGTCACATATCCAGGTCTTGATCAGCTGGTGGAACCCAAGGATTTTGATCAAGCCACCATTGAAGCAACCATGGAGCAGCTTTTGCAATCCTACTCTCTGAATTTTGCAGCCCCTATTCCTGTTTGATATAAAGAGAATATAAATAAAATTCGACATAAAGAGAATATAAATAAAATTGTGACATTATCAATGAAATAAAATTCGACATAAAGAGAATATAAATAAAATTCGATATATCATAACAATGTAGTGTAACATGGTTGTCTTGAACGCATAATAGATTATCATTGCATAACAGATTATCAGAATAAATGCAAGATCCTCATGTAGATCATCAGGAAGACTAGGTATAACTTGCTGATACATGAATATCAATAAAATGCATGCATCAAATTGTGTCATTACTAATTAGATGGTAAAAAACCAATGAAATTGACAACAAAATAAAAAATCCCAAGCCCATCGTTCAACTTAACCCTTCCACTGGAATGTTCCTATGGAGGTAATCCCCCAGTTGATACTCGGTTGTTTGATCTGGTCTTTATAGGTCTCCCAAACAAAAGCAAAGCTTGGAAATAAAATCTCTATAAAGCCATTGCAAATGTGTGGTTTTGTGTTTTTCTTACCTTAAAAGCTGCTGCATATGCTGCCTGCAAGTTTGACATACCCTCAAAGGGCATGCGGTTAGTTATTAGTTCCCAGACAATAGAAAAACTATATACATCGAGCTTAAGGTTGTAATGCTTTTTTTCACCAAGCCTTAATGTTACTGTACTGTATAGCTGCACCCAATAAAAGTTGGGTTGTATATGAGTGATGCTTACGCCAGTAAACTACAAACACTTTTGAAATTAATTCATATTATGCAAATCAGAAGGGACTCATATTTTACATGGAACATGGCATGAACTACAAACCTCAGGAGCCATCCAACGATATTTTCCTGTCTCTACATTCATCATCTCTGTAAGAGATTCTTCTCGTGAAAGGCCGAAATCAATTAGCTTCAAGGACTTCTGATCTGCAGTTAACAGCAGGTTATCTGCAGAAAGAATAGTCACACCTCCAATTAAAGTTTAAACATACAATTACTACTAAACTAGAGTGAAAACACTAGACTAAAAATATCTCCATCATAATTATTTCACGTATTGCAACAGCAGCAGCATATCTCATCCATGCAACAGTCATTGGAGAATTTAACTGAAAATGTCAAGGTGCATTTTTTTACTAATTTATGGTTCCCTGCAAATGGATGGAGGAGACTCATGGGAGGCAATAGATATTTTCAGTGAAAATTAGTTAGCAGACAGAGAAAAGCATGAAACTTCCAACCTAAGGCAACAAAATATAATTGAAAATTTTCCACAATTTTAAGATCCCATGACTAAATAACAGGAAGCCAGATGACATTCTATAGAGCAAGGTAGACGGTGCTTTTGATAGGGTGGAGGGGACATGGTGCGGCACAATAAGTTCTCACATTTCAATATTTATGCTGATATTTAATGGAAATATGTATTTGACTGCCCAACAATGACATACCAAAACACATACCTGTCAAATTAGAAAATGCCAAAAGTCTGGAGAAAAAGACCTTAACCAAGATAGATTGACAAGATATCAAACCCCTGCATATGGAATTTCTTTTCTCCTCTCTGAATTATTTTTCTGGTTTCTAAAATCAGCTAAAGCTCCAACGTCTAACTTGGCTCCATCCAGATGTGAACTCAGATGAAAAAATAAAACATAACAGATTTCTAATTTGAGGAAATCAAAATGAAATTAATGTTATGGTTTATCAAATCAAACACCTTCAATCAGTTGTAGAAGTTACCAAGATGTTCTCTCTTGTTGCCATCATGTAAACATGTTAACACGAACAACATAGATGATTAGAAAGAAAATCCAGCATGCATTACTTATACTCTTTGATCTACTAAAATACCTTATTGTATTGTCCATGAATTCTCTGAAACAAAAGAACCAAAAAAACTCAAATTTATTTGCCACCAGAGAACTATTACTGATCTCTTTAGATATCATGTATAGAGCACAACAGAAGCGCAACTTAAAACATCTGTACAAAATAGAATCTCACAATTTCAAGCTATCACTGGTTAGAAGTAAACCTATTCATATTACCAGGCTTTAGATCCCTGTGTATAATCCCATTAGCATGTAGACAGTCCATTGCTTGTGCAATGTCAAGTGCAAAACTTATTGCAACACGGAGATCAAGTCGATTGGGATGTAAACTCATCATGTACTTCCGAAGTGACATGCCTGGGAGCAATTAGGTAACTATTTCCTTGATTGGATCTTTGCATGCTCCGATGAACCGCAGTCACAGATACATGTTCAATTATAGCTGATTTCTTGAATCACAGCTGAATTGAAAAGAACCTATAAGTCATGCAAAAGCAAATCCAAAACAAACTACCCTGACAACATAATTAACCACCGTGCCAAGCAAGAATCCTAGAAGCCAATGAAAAGGTTAGGGAATGCAATAAATTATAAGCAACACAAATGAAGCTATCCTATTTTTTTCTGAACACACAAAAGCTCACATCAATGTTGGAAAGAAAACAGAGTTGTGAGCATATCTCAAATCAAGAAATTTAAAGATCAATTTGAACTAAACCCCCAATATGTTTGGGATTCACATGAACACCTCAACAAACTGATGTTTCTAAATGTTTAGAATTTGTGCTTTCCTATTCCTCTAAACACGGTAACTACCTCTTTTATTGATTCAAATGGTGTTGTAGTATCTATTTCAGGCCTGTTTGTGATCACAGTCTCTTCTGCATGATCATGCCGGGGAGGACCATTTTTTTTGTTTTCGCCTGGCACAGTTACTCCCTCTGTTTGAGAAACACTGGGTTGAGCAGTAACTAGGTCAACATCATGTACTCTGCCACTCTTTGTTTCATTCAGGGATGTGAATGGCTTAGCACAACCCATCTAAGAATTTTGGACGTCAGTAATGATCTCTTCAATTTTAAGTTGTCTAGTGGCTCCTATAGCTATAATATTTTATTTTATAGTTTCAACTCCATCAGATGAATAGAAGATAGTGCCAGAAACAGTATCCATATTCTGAGATCCACTGATCATTACTTCCTAAAAATTCTCTGCTTGCATCTGATGGCAATACAGAGCATGTTTCTGATACTTAAAAAGTATTCCCTTCTGACGATGAAGAAGCATTAGGCACTAATGGCAACCCAACATCTACTTCATTTATGTTGCTTTCTTGAGAAGGTAAAGAAGAGGGAACAGTGGTCTCAATCCCTTCCATATCATTTTCTATCAGAGATATTTCATGTTCAGTTGAAGGAACAGTACTTATGTCTTGAATGAAAGATATTTTAGACATTTGATATAACCCATTATCAAGATGTATTGAGTGTTCTACCAAAGCACCTTCTGGAATGTTTTGCAACTCCTTTTGCTAAGATTGGATCCCGCTACGGTCTTCTACAGAAGGCCCCCCAATGATAGGCGTCAACTACTTGCTACTGGGATCTGCTGGGATCAAACTAGAAGACAGGCATGTGATTTCTTGTTCAGAGGTTTTGGCACCTATCTGTTCAATTTTGGTCTCCCTTGCTTGATTTATGTGGGCACTTTGCGCACTCCTTTCCCAATGGGGAAACTAATTCCTGCTGGCTGGAAAGAGAGCTAACTTTGATCCCACTATGGTATCCCTTAGGGAAAAATTGCCCATAGGGTTGAAAAGAGCACATAACAAGATTTGTATTCTAAATAGTGTGACAGTGTTCTTTCAACTTTTGCAAATAGAGACAATATTGAATACAATAAACAGTGTAACCAACATTTAATTCCACCAACAACTCATATGGATGACACCAATCGAGCAGTACATAATGGGTTATAAAACCATATTCCTTTCAAATTGGACACTACAGTTTTAGATACATGAAAATTTCTAATGTATCAACCAACCCTTTTATTCTAATAATTTTAGTCTGACTTGACAACTAGCCTCAAGAATCAGCCATATTTCGCTGCATCTTTGTTGCTACAGACCTCCCTTGCGGCCTAGATCAAGCCCCCATTACACATTTTTCCTTAGAAAATGTTAGCTGCTTCTCCAGCAACCCTTGAACCAGCACATGATTCCCCAAATAGTCCTTCACTGCCCCAAACCAGACCTCATGAGGGTTTGCTGCCACAGTTTCCACCTCAGATAGACCAGATGATCTCAACAAAACTTCGAGAATGATTTTGTGTCCTCAGAATTGACGTTATGGATCAGCTGCTGCCATAAAGAACCCTTATGGGGTTATTTGCAGCCTCAACAAGGTTTGAGAAAGCCCTCGCTGTCACAGAGGGTTCCTTTGGAGATATGCTATCCAAATTCAGACTTCCTGTGCTAGCATTTGAAGAAGGGCTGCTGCCTAATATTTGGCCTCGGGGCTACTTTACTGCCCCAAAGATTTACTATTTTAACAATTTTGCTGCCACATAAGGACTCTTCAAGGTGGGCCGCATGCCGCAGATAGGGTTTCAGGGTTGTTTTCTTCACAGACCTCACTCGCTGACCTTCGCTGTCCCTGGAAATGCCTTGAACAGGCCTATGCTGTCATAGAGTAGCCCTTTGCTGCCAAAACAGGGCCACAGAACCTTGATGCCACCTAATTTCTCCCTCAGAAAACCCTTATTGCCACAAATAGGTGAATGTTGCCTCTGGAATTATGTTTAAACAGAGTAAAGAGAAGGGATTGGCTAGGGTGGCATCTTTCACCATTGAAACCAATCAGAAAAAAGGGGTCAAAAAATCCTCCAAGAGCCTCAGCTCAAAAATCAGAAAGATCCACATTCCATGATGATTAAAATGATTCCTCTCTCTCCTTTTTATAGATTTCCTTTGGGGTCTTCCTCGTTAACAAGTTTCCTTCCATTTTGCCCAAAATTTGGGTTTCATTAAAAGTTTCCCTCCATTTACTCCAAATGATCTAAAGTTACCCCAATAACATTAAATAATGGGTTTCCCCCTTTACAAATGGCTATAGCCTACGGGGTTGGATAGGCTACTTTGTCAGACGTCCTCCCTTGGCAATTTGAATTTAGTTAGAAGAGGACATTATAGGATGTATGCTTTTAGTCCCAATGCCCTACTTTTATGGTCATTTGTTGGAAATAAATAAGATTATTTTATCATATCTTCTTGCTTAGAGTAGTATCTATTTTTCTTTATTCTCTATGGCTTCAACATGTAATAATTCAAGATGAAATTTTTGTTAAAAGTTGTCCAAGCCTAAAATATATGAAAGTTTAGTAAGGAACTTTCAATATCTCCATTCAAGTGCATCATGGTTTTAACTGGGTCTAAGTCTCTAGATGGACCCAGTTCACATTAAAAGTGGAACCCAAGTAGTTGATTCCTAAGTTTCTAATTTCGTTCAATTGGATATTTATAGCATAATACTGTTTATTTAATATCGCTGGTACTCTGTTAAACTCATTTCTTTCTCAATTCAAAACGAAAGTATAAATGGGAGATAAACATGCCGTTGATGAAAACAATTGATTATAAGAAAAAGCAAACCATTATTTAGAAGAAGAGTTTGTTTTTTGTACATTTCTCAGAAGTAGGAGACTCAAGCTTGCCTTGACCATACTTTGTAATCGTTTGGTTGATGTTTGGGGATGGATTTTATAGTAGCAATTGAATTGTCATTTAATATGTAATGTTGTATTTAATTGATTTGTTGGTTCTGTACATATTTGAGTGGTGCTTCATGAATTCAGAACGAGCATTTAACTCTACATTCAACTCCGTCAGATGAGAGTAACATTTTTCAATATTCTATTTTTCTCCTGCATAGGAGATGCAGTGTTGCATATATGTTTGCATACTCATGCTGAAATACATTCAGGGATCCTATTATGACATGCATTATTGGAAACGCTTCCTGTGCCTTCTGAACACTCTTTTTATTGTTTCTTGCTGTGTCACAAGGTTCCCTCAACTTCAAACTCGAGGTTCAAAATTCAACGAGCCTCAAAGCTCATGGCTATTGACCAAGTCTATAGCTCAAGTGCATAACCTCATGTCACAGATCAAGTTTGTACTGAATCTATATAGACAAACCTAGTGGTGAACCTTATCCGAACGTCATCAAAAAACTTGAACCGAATCTAATCATTCCATAACCTGAACCTGAACCCAAACTTTGTGACTTAGGTTGCTTGCTGATGTCTTGTTGTGGCCTATATGTTTCAATTTTATATTTCTGCTACGTCAATTTATTTGGCTTACGTGTGTTTACTTGAGGAAATGTTTTTCTTATTCCATTTGTGCAGACTGGAAAGTCCAGGAATTTGTTCTCATTTAATTAAAATGATTCTTTTGTCTGCTCTTGTGTTGCATTGTTACAGTTCTGCAAGGGCATCTTCTCCTGCTGTACCAGTGAATATTGGTAGTGCAGACCACTCTGGATTGGGGCAGGGTCCAAAGGGAGGTAGTTTATCAGGGGATGGTTCTTGGTTACCATGGACTTCTGTAAGCACAAGTGCAGGAGAGTCAGCTCTGGGATCATCACAGCTTTCATGCAGGCCTTGGGAACGAGCAGATTTACTGAAACGACTGGCCACATTCAAGCCTGCAAATTGGTCTGGGAAACCTAAGGTTTGTTTCGTTATCTTTTGCACCCATATATTTTTGCGGCCATGATATTTTTCCTTGAGAGACGTGAGGCCTTTTGAACAACATATATTTGATGTTTTGGAATCCGGATTAATCTAAGGTTTCGACCCTGGTACTAGGGCATCTCCCAAAATAGCTTGATATCATGAATCCAATCTAGGTGGCGGCAAGGAAATTTCTTTCGAATAGACATCGTAAAGCCCAAAGTTCGGACCCTCTTTATAATGGTAATGATGGGACTCACTCTAGTGAATCTGACAGTGACTTTACAGCTACCCTATCATGTGGCAACGTAAATTATTAATGACAGTAATTCGATGGTTGAAGAACTATCTCCAACATAATCTCAAGCCTCTACATAGTAGTGATGTCTTTTACAGAGCAGGAATTGTGATGACCCAAGATCTGTATTGGCATGAGTATGCTTGAATCTGTCTCACCGTTCTAGAAATCTGAAGGCACAATTTTGAACATAATTCTCCTGCTAACAAAAGATAGAGGGACCTGTTCTTTATGTGGCACATCTTCTGCATGAGCTGAAGTCTTTATCCTAGATTTTTTAAGCTTATTGAAGCTTGACCTTTGAGGAGTAATATCTATCATGCTGGTGACCCTATTATACATTCTGATGCATGACAAAGATTCCGTAATAGTGACCTGAGTTTGTTACAATATTTTTGGAAAAGTCATTAAGATATATGACTCTGATCTAATTTGATCTTGGATATCTATACCTCTGTTAAATCACCAGCTCGTCTTCAAAATCCTCATCGTTCAGATGAAGTAGAACTTAGAAGTACTCCTATCAAGGCTTGCATAAGACTTGTAGTCATGAACTAATATTGCTACTTGGAATCTCATTGTTAAAAATCCTTAAGTGAACGATAGGTTGTGTATTGTTATTGTTAATTTGCTTTGAAGAGTTTGATGCACTGGTTGAAGCTTTCAACACTAAGATATTAGGCAAAGCCTCAATTATTGAGTAGATCATGTAAGACAGAATGTTAATGGATGCAAGTTGCTTAGGCAGATCTAAGGATGTTAATGGATGGGTTTAATTATTGGTTGCACATATCTCAATTTTTGGTGGGTTGCTGGGACCAGTAATATAAAAATTACTGGTCTGTGCACAACATTAGACATCTCTCCCCTATGCAATGATAAACATGTACATTATACAACCCCACATTAATAATTTAACTTCACCACTATAAGTATTGGCACTACCGCCTGACCTCTTTTTTTTTATGGTAGGTGAAATAAAAGCACAGAACATGCAGGCACGAATGCTGATGGAATGGACCACATGCCACGACTATGTACTCGTCGACATAACAGAATACCTCCATGAATGCCCATGCCCATCAAATGGACCACTGACCAGATGCCACGATTCTTTACTTAGTGACACAAGACAGCTTATATTTGCCACTGAGCTGAGATCCACTGTATATACCAATATATGTGGTCACAACGCCACCAATTTTCATTACAGTAAGCAAAGACTCCAACAGGTTTCAGCTTTCTCATTTTTGCATTGATCTCATTAAGCATCCAAATCTGGAAAGCATATTTACTTGCATGCAGTACTCACCTGATCTCATATGGCTCTGCTGGAATAACATTCCCCACTCCGTCCTCCCTCATTGGCTTCCAATAAAGAAGTTAAGGGTTTTTCAAGTGACAAGGGAACAACCATTACAAAAATTTTGGCAAAGTGAAAGTGAGGTACATCTGCATTTTAAAGCAAATTTTTGTGTTTATTTTTCAATGTTCCAAATTAAATTCTCTACTTGTACCAGCAAGCACACAATTAGTCGGGAGGTAGTCAGGTTTTCTAAATGAAAATAATAATATCTGAGAGTTAATATTAATATCCTTGTAGGCACCAATTCAGTTGAGGGAGTTGATTGTTAATGTTCCCATTTCACAGTTTCCCAAGTCTATGTGGCAGTTGCAGCACCTAGAAAAGATTGAACTGAGAGATCAAAGAAACATGATATTTCTGCCAAACTCGTTTGACAATATTACAAACCTCCAATATCTTGACTTGTCTGGGAGCTGCAGTTTGCAAAAGTTGTCACATTCATTTGGGAATTCAATTAGACTTGAGCATCTCTGTCTGGAAGATTTCTCCAAGTTGCAAAAGCTGCCACATTCATTTGGAAATTTAATTAGACTTAAGCATCTGTCTGGCAGATTTCTCCAAATTGCAAGAGTTGCCACATTCACGTGGGAATTTTATTCAGCTTGAGCATCTCTGTTTGGAAAGCTCCTCCAAGTTGAGCATCTCTCAAGGAACACTTGGAAATATCACCACACTTGTATCATTAGACCTTTCATTTTGTCTGAAAATGAAGGTATTTCCTCCCCAAGTAGCAAGCCAACAATCCTTAGAAGACCTAAATTTGTTGGGCACAAGCTTAGAAGAGCTACCAAGAGATCATATCGGAGAGCTAGGCTATTTGAAAACATTAAAATTGGGAAGCCCTTTTTGGAAAGAGCTACTGCCTTCACTCCGTGATCTAACGACATTAAAGGAACTCACTCCCCTTGACCGCAAGAGTTTGGAATGTTTGCCCTATTCGGTTGAACAGTTGAAACAAAGGAAAAATATGGAGATTCTTAATTCAGAAATGGAAACGGAGATATCAACAGAGTCTGTCATTAACAACTGCATGGTTCGGCTTGAAAACTTACAGCTGTACGAAACTCGGGTATCAGAGCTATCGTTTGTTGAAGGTATTTGCCCCAACATTCAACATCTGAAGATTGAGTATTGTAATTATCTGGCGGAGATTGGAGCATTGCCAACATCACTAATAATGCTACAGATGCGGTTCTATGGTGTATTGAGAAAAATAGGAGGGCCTTTTGGTCTTGCAAAGCTTCAACAATTGGACATAAGTGGTTGTCAGCAACTAGAGGAGCTGCCAAGCCTAGAGACATTGACATCTTTGGAGGAGTTGCGCGCACGTGAATGCAAACAACTCAGGAACATACGAGGTTTGGTGCAGTTGGCGAAGCTTCGGGTATTAGATGTTCAGGAGTGCTCTGAGATGGAAGAATTGGCGGGTATCGAAAATTTGAGGTTTGCGCTGAAGGAGTTTCATTACTCTGGCTATCCGAAATTGTAGGCATGTGGAAAAATACTAGACCTACCATGCGTAGGCGTAGCACAGGAGAAAGCTTAAAATAAATTGCAGGCATGTGGAAAAATACATGAGCTGCCACACATAGGTGTAGTAGAGGAGAAAGCCCCACTACTTGAGGATCCCAATAATTGTGGGTTTTCATCTGATGCTACCAAAGATCACCTTATCAAATTGGAACTGACCGCCTCAAAATCCTCAAAGTCAGGGAAGAAACTTGGAGACTCAAAGGCCAGGCCATATGGTTAAAAGTAGGGGATGAAAATATTAAATTCTTTAAGCAATATGCCAGAGGTAGACGGGCCATCAATACCATTTGGGAACTTGAAAATGTGGATGGTACTTCAGCTACATCCTTTGAACAGATGGCCAGCTTGGGCACTTCACACTTCAGAAACCTCTTCAAAGCTCCTCACGAAGCCACACTGGCAGAAACCATGAAGGTCGTTGGATACTTCCCTAGGTTTGTGGACCGGGACTCTACAGAGGAACTTTTAAATTCAATCACAATGGGAGAACTTGAGGCAGTTCTCAAATGGTTCAAGAAGGACAACAACCCTAGCCCTTATGGATGGTCAATGGAATTTTACCTAGCTTTCTTTGATCTTCTAGGACAAGAGCTACTGGAGGTGGTGGAAGAAACCAAGAGTACATATTGCCTATGTGATGCATTTAACTCTACTTTCATTTCCCTCATCCCTAAGTCTGACCATCCCTCCTCCTTTAAGGACTTTCGCCCTATTTCCCTATGTAACTGCATTTACAAGATCATAGTCAAAATTATTGCCAACAGACTCAAGCCCATTCTATCTGAACATATCTCCCCTGAACAATTTGCATTTCTGGAAAACAAACAGATTCATGAGGCTATTGGGGTTGCATAAGAGGGACTTCACTCTATGCACACTAAGAAGATCAAAGGCATGATTCTTAATATTGACCTTGCAAAATCCTTTGACCAGACCAACTGGCTCTATATCAGAATGCTCCTCACTCATATTGGCTTCCCCGTATCGGTTATCAATTGGATCATGTGTTGCATCACCTTTGTCTCCTATAGTGTTCTCATTAATGGAGTAGTGACCAAATTCTTCCATGTAGAGAGGGGCCTCAGACAGGGATGCCCACTCTCCCCTCTACTATTTCTACTTTTTATGGAAGGCCTGAGTAGGTGCCTGATGGATGAAAGGGAAAGGGGCAAGCTGAAAGGTATCAAAATCACAGAAAACTGTATATTGACACATTTTATCTTTGTGGACGATGTCCTCATATTTATGAATGGCTACCTAGGTGACATAATAGTTGTCAACTCAATACTACAATTGTTCTGCAAATAAACAGGTATGTCTTGTAATAACTCCAAATCTACTATTACCATTCATGGATGCTCACCACACAAGACTCACTACGCTTTGCAGCGGTTCCCCTTCAATTCTATTAGACTTGAGGATGGTCTAAAATATCTAGGGTTTTACCTAAAACCAACCAACTGCAAAATTATTGATTGGACTTGGCTGATTGCAAAAATTGATAAGAGGCTTAATGCATGGCACCACAGATGGCTCTCTTGGGTTGGTTGACTTGTACTTATTAAATCTATCCTAGAGGCCATTCCGGTTTACTGGATGTCATTGGCTTGGATACCTAAGGGTATTCTCAATAGGATTCAGAGAATTTGTTGATGGTTTCTGTGGAATGGCTTAAAGAAGGGATACACTTATGCTAGGGCTAGATGGGATCTCATTGCCCTCCCTAAAAAGTTGGGGGGTTGGGGCATCAAAGACCTGAACTCTTTCTCCATGGAATTGGCTGCAAAATTGGGGTGGCAGATCCTAACTCTCCACAGTATTTGGACCAAGGTTGTCACACATAAATATATCCATCCACTACAACCGATTGAAAGGATCAAAGGGGGACTTTGGCTGAGAACTAATATCTCAACAATATGGAGAGCCATCTTGAACTCCATAGACCACATTAGAATTGGACTTGCATGGCAAGTTGGCTCTAGTAGACTGGTCCGTATTGGTTGTGACCCATGGTCTGGTTGTGGAAATGCCCATCTGCTTCCACCGAAATTCATCCTCACATTGAACAATGTTGGATTTTATACCCTTGATCAGGTGGCTGACCCAGAAAACACAACATTTTCTCTCAAGGCTGGTTGAACTACTGTGACCTAGCCAGATAACTAGAGGCCTTATGAAGCCATCTTCGGGAGCTCGAGGAACAAAATAATCTATTGATTGCTATAGCATCATTTCTCACCTTCATATGATTCATGATTTCTTTGATGGTTTTGGGCACCCATTCCTACAGACTTGGAAAAATTCACTAAAAAACAGTGTAAAAATCCCCATACGCGACTATGCCCGTACTTTTCCGCGTGTATACGCGAGTCCAGCTGCACTTTTCCGCGTATGCCATTAAAATTATGAAAAAATATATAAAAATTCCCTATTTTCGGGCTGGGTTGATGGTTACTCAGGTAGTTCAACCACCCCAGCACGTGGCCAACTATTTCCAACTATTGAAACTACTTGGAGGGAGTATAAAAACCCCTCATGTGTATGGCCTAAGGGAGAGAGAGAATTATTGATATTATACTCTGTTGGTATTCCCTATCCAAGTCTGATTCCCCGTGCCTCCTGCACTTTCCCAGTTCATTACAGGAAACCCTTGTTTCCTTTAGATGCTCATCTCCCTATATGTCATCTCGTATGCACCAGTTTGGAAGGAGTCTTAGCGAGGCAAGGGCGGGACGGATCCGGACGACGGTCTGCTCGAAGATCGTGGAAGGATTCAGGTGATCTCTCCACTCGTTATTTGTACATGCTATTTATAATACATAAGTACCATATCGTTCCCGAAATATACGTGCTAGTGTCTGCTTACATATATGAGAAAATTGTTATTTAAGCATTCATTATGATCTATTTAATGTTTTATATGGATTTCACTAACATTTAGAGTAGATATATGCTGTACAACCAGTTCTTCATGCTTGTTTCTTCTTGTCTTTCAGGTTAAGAAGGAAGGACGGTTGCTGGGGGTTTGGACCCTGCGGGATCTGCTTCAACCGTAGGACCTACGGGTAACTTCCTCATTCTACTCTATTTAGTTTTTCTGAACATGCATGGTTGTGTGAGTCCTTCTTAAGTAGCATGCCCCTGCTCTGTGGAGGTTGTAACCCAACGAACCTCTAGGGTGATTTTCCCCGAAACAGAACTGGCGACTCCACTGGGGATCACATTCTTGTGACTCCCCTGTTGGGTGGTTTCAGCTATTTGGTAGGTTGCCGGCAGTTTTAACTTTCATTTGCAGTCCAGTTTACTTTTTCTCAGTCAGTCTGAAGTCCTGGTTTCTTATCCAGGCTTGTCCTTTTTGTTTTTTCATTATTTACCTTTGTATACGCGATTTTTTCTACACACAGTCGCGTATACACGCAATTTTTTCTAAAGGGACTCGCGTATATGCGAGTTTCCCTTAGAACAGACGCGTATGCACGCTGGTTGCTAAACTGTGAAGTAGCGTATACCTAGGCAGATTTTGAATTTTTGGGTTTCTTGACTTTTTGGTCCTTTCTGGCTGTGAAGACCTATTTCTACAGTGTCTTTGTACTCTCTGGATTATGAAGGAAGTGGTTTCTGGTCTTTTCTCTCTTTCGTTTGATTGAAAACTAGTCTTTTTGGAAAAGTGTTGTTTCTGGTGCTGGCACTCCTGGTTTGAGTACCAAGATAGCTTTCTGAGCATTCTTGGCTGTTCTGCTTTATTAGAACAGTGAGCTACTGCTCATTTACTCTTTCCTGTCTTTGTGTTTTGCTTGGCACTACGATTTTTGCTCGTTTCTTGATTGGTTTTCTTGAGTTTCAATAGGTTATGTCTTGTTGCAACTTTTGAAGAGTTTTTATTGCTTCTTCGAAGTTTTTGTTTGCGGCAAGTTTATACTATTATTCTAGGCTGAGTGGCTGACTTTTTTGGTCTTCTTTTGCTCTCATTGATCTTGCTACTAGTTAGTTTTATAAGGTTTGGAGCATTGTTGAAGTTTGTGCTTGAAATTCAGTCTTGTTTGGTTTGGATTTTGATAGTTTTGCTTGGTCTTTTCGAGCTCTTTCTCTATAAAACTAAAAAGCTCAAAAAACATTCGTTTTGCTTTTTGTTTTTGCATTTCAAAGGCTTAAAAAACATTTTCTCTTGTTATTTGCTTTTGTTGTTGCATTTTCATTTTCGTTTTGCCATATCTTTTGAAGCTTTTGTGAGGTTTCTTGCTTTTGGTTTTTGGCTTGATAATTGGAAGGGAGTTGTTATTCATTTCTTCTTCTTGTTTTTTAAGCATCTTTGGTGTCTTCATATTAAGAGTTCTTGATTTCGGGAACTAGCTTTCTGGACTACCAAGACAAGTTAAAACTGAAGGACTTTTTGGGAAATTTCACTCGGCTTTAGGAGATTTGCATCTTAGGATTTGCATGCTTGTAGTGATTTGCATTAGGTGCATTTAAAAATTTAGTCAATTTCATAGTTTTTGTGAGTGTGAGTTTGCTATTTGAAAAGAAAAAATACAATTGTTAATCTCGTAGAACCCGTG
The DNA here is from genome assembly GCA_034641835.2 of Pinus albicaulis. Taxonomy (NCBI): domain Eukaryota; kingdom Viridiplantae; phylum Streptophyta; class Pinopsida; order Pinales; family Pinaceae; genus Pinus; species Pinus albicaulis. The sequence continues at coordinate 1,377,678,717 of CM076577.1, read as the reverse complement.
TAGAGATTGCTTTTCATCGAAAGACAATAACTGCATCTACATGTAGTTAAGTTTTTATTAATTTCTTTTGCATCAAAAACATCATAAGTTTCATCTCCATATCCTTGTGACTTAACATAACAGCCCATTAAAATAAGCGATTTAATTTAAAATCAACTAGTAAGTTTTCTAAGTGTCATACACCAACTAGCTAGGTTGTAGGGCCTTGGATTAGGTGAGTGGAGAGTTAACTCTCCAAGGCCGCTCAAACAAAACATAGAAGTTGATTAATTGAGTGAAATCCAACTCCGTTAGGTGGACTGGGAAAGCTCTCCTCCAGAGAGTCAAGCGCGAGGAGAAGTGAAGGTTGAGAAGAGGGATACCCCCCCTCCGATTAGCTGAATCTGACCTCAAGACCGTTCCGCCCGGCTTCTGATACGGATTGGTGCCCATAGTTGCCACTCCTAGGTTCCACACAGGTGACTGCGGGGGGGAATACCCATGGTACTTGAGGCAGACGTCGCATCACTTTCGGCAGTACTTCTGGGGGGTGCCCTTGTGAAGCTTGGGTGCTTGTGCCGGCAAAGGCTGTCGTTAGGAGGTCGGCGTAATTGTTTCTGATACCTTCGCTAGTTGTTCTGGGCCCTAATCATCCCAGACTGCTTTCGGGAGGTCCTATATTTCGCTTTCCTGTATTTTGGTGTCCGGTCCTTATCACCCGGAGCGGAAATACTTGGAGGCTGTTTGCTTGATTGCATCTCAGGGATTTTTATTTTAGTGAGTGCTCTTTGCTCTTAGCTTGCCTAGCTTTTCACTTTTTTGAGTCTAATTTAAAATCTACAGAAGTGGCTGATCAAGCGCCTCGACGATCGAGGAGAATCCGGGGGTTATCTCCCGAGAGTTCAGAGCCTTCTTCGAGAAGGCGTAGGAGTGATTTAGCAGGTGGTTACCACCCTGTGACGTCTGACGCAGTGGAGAGAGATCCTCCACAAAGGTCTGAAGGTTTCATAGCTGATTCAGGTGTCGATTCCGAGAGGAGCGTTCCGCTCACCTCGCGAGTTTTGTCTCCTCAGGAAGAAGATTTTCAGATTGAAGACGTACCTGAGCCTCCGGCGACAGGTCCATCTCCTCTTCCTCCTGACTATCCGTTCATTGTTCAGTACATCGGACCTGAGTCTCAGAGACCGGAAGATCTTCCGTATCTTTCCTATCTTTCGATGGCCACGACTGGGAACGCAGCCTCTGCCGTGAGTGCTGCAGGCATTCAGACCCCTGCTTCTGTTGAAGGAGGGGGCACTATTGCTCTATCTTCGATTGCTTCTAGTACTGCTGTGTTTGGCTCTGGTTTCACCCAAGCACATGCTTCTCATTCTGGTCCCTTCTGTTCAGGGATGCCCTCTAGTGGGAATCCCTCTTTTTCCTTTTCCGCTGCTGCAGCTGGATCTACGCCCATGTCTTCTATGGCTAGTGGATCAGCTTCTTTTCATGGTTTCCCCTTTGGGACTGGACACATTCCTAGTTCCAATCCTTCTTTAGGGTCGTTTCCGTTTACGTCCCAGACCCAGAGTTTCAACCCTTGGTCTGGGGGGCAAAGTTCAACTACTTTTACAGGGTGGAATCCTGTGTTTACTACAGCGGGGGCAGGGAATCAGTTTTACGTAGGTCATCAAGGGAATGCTTCTTTCCCTTCGTCGAGTGCTTACCAGACCTTTTCTCCTCTTTCTAATGCCTGGAACCCCTATCAGGGGCTCTCCTCTTCATTTAATACTTCAGCGGGGGGAACTGGTCTGGGCTTTGGTAACTCTGCGTTGGGAGGAGGTTCTTCTCCTTTTTCTACGAGTCCTTTTTGGCAACCTGGTGCCTTATCAAATCCAGGCTATTATTTTCAGAATTTTGGGAATCCATCCCATCAAGAATGGAATCCTCAGGCTCCGCCTCGCTTACCTTTTCTGGCAACGTTAAACTTGCCAGATCTGTCGAAGTTGACTAATGATCCGATTCGTTATAGTCCGGGATGGCCTCCGGTCCCGACCAAACATCCTTCAGACATTCCAAAGTTTGAAGGTAAGAATCGGGAGGATCCAGCTGACCACATCACCACTTTCCACTTATGGTGTTCTTCGAACTCCCTGATCGATGATTCGATTAGGTTGAGATTATTTCAACGCACTCTAACTGGAAACGCTGCCAAATGGTATATCGAGCTAACTGGGGGTAGTTTTGCTACATTTGGAGAACTGGCTGTCACAATTCTAAACCATTTTGAGTTTCCTGTCCAATATGAGGCTGCGACGGAACTCCTGGCTAATTTTAAGCAGGACGAAGCAACTCACATTTCTGATCACATTCAGGAATGGAGGAGAAGGAAGAGGCTTATTAAAGCTCATATTCCAGGAGAATTCCTTCTCGAATGGTTTCTGAAATCTCTGCAGTCAGACATTTCAAAAGATGTATCCCTATCTACGGTATTTTCTGAGGAGCAGGCCATTTTTAGGGCCCAGTAGCTAGAACTGATCTATTCTCAATCTGGGGTCCTTTATAAATATTTGCCCAATGCTCCTCGCTCCAAATTAGATTTATCAAAAACTAAGCCTGGTCCGCATGGTGATGGGCTTGTTGGATCGATCAATAGTGGTGCAGCCAGCCTGCTTAATCAACTGCAGCAGTTGTCTTTGCAAGTTGTTCCTTCTAGTCAGGCTGTGCCTGACGAGTCATCACCTTCCCAGTCTTTTTCCATAAATGTTGTCCAAGCTTCTGATCCCAAAGGAAATCAACAATCCGATGGGAAGAAGAAGGGACGAAATAACAAGAAGAAGGGAAACAATGGGAAGGGTAATGCAAATAAAACCAACGAGCGTGTTGGTGAGGGTCAAAAGGAGAAGAAGAAAGTGAAGTTTCCATGCAAGCTGTGTGCTGGAGACCATCTCACACACCTTTGCCCTAAAATTCAGGATGCTCAGCGCTTGTTAGCCCAGCAGGGTTCTTCTAGTTCCCAGGCTATGTTAACAAACCCTTTTCCCCAAGGGCAGCAATTAGTTGTTGGCGCGAACCAAAATCCTAGGGCTTCCTCTGGGGGCACCCAGGAAGGGGAAATTCCATCGAACATTTTCATGATGAGTGCTCACGCGGATATCGCTACGAGATCCCGTGATTATGGCGGAGAAGAGTCTTCGAAAGCAAAGGAAGTTCCTGATGCTACTGAGCCGCTTCACATTACGAAGCCTACTGTTGATTTTATGCCTCGGATGCCCAAAGCATCTTCTAAGCGGTCAACGATTAATCCAAACGCTAGGGCTGCCCAGAACTACTCGATTGTGGAAGATCTGGCACAGAGTCCTTGTGCTATGTCAGCTTTAGAGGTACTCCAGTCTTGTCTGGCTCAGCGCAGTGCTTTGCTCACTGCCATTGGGGCTATTGATCCAAAAAATTCTCTTCTGATTACTTTTGATATGACTAATTTTAAGAAGAGACTTCCTCATCACATGGCTTTTCATATTAAATCATCGTATCGAAAGTGCAATATCTTTCGAACGGTTGTTGATGAGGGTGCTTCCACATGCGTGATGTCTCTCGCATGCTAGAAGACACTTGGATCTCCCAAAGCTGTTCCATCTAGCACTGTTCTTACTGCGTTCGATGGTCATTCTCACGGACCCCATGGTATTGTCCCAGCTTTTCACATCTGTGTTGGGGGAAAAACTGTCAATATAGAGGTTGAGGTAGTGGATGCAAGCTTGGACTACAACCTTCTGTTGGGGAGGAACTGGATTTATGAGATGGATGCCATTGCATCCTCATTATTTCGGATTGTATGTTTCCCCCACGAAGGGAGGATCGTTATAGTGGATCAACTGGACTGTCCTCCTGTAGACCTGAATGCGCCTTCTGACTCATCTGTTCCAAAGTTGGATAATACTAAGGCGCCTGTTGAGAATCTAGGAGTTGGAATGTATTCTTCCTTGATGGGTATTTTCGATCTTCCTCCTCCTACGATGCATATTAATGCTATTTCATCCTCCAAGGCTCCCCTTCGAAGAGAGTTCTTTCGAACTCATTATTTTTCGGACCCTTGGACCTTACCTTCCCCTACTGCCACATTAGCGGAAGGTCAAGTGGGTGGAATGGCATTTCCGATTTCTGTAGTTGAGATTGCATATCGGTCTATTGTTGACACTGTAGAATCCGTTCCAGATCCTCTTTCACCGGAAGAGTTGGATGGTGATGTGGCTCCGGCTTGGACTCAGGGGTCTTCTTCGGCCGGGATTGCCTTGATACCACTCTTGCAACGAAGAGGCCATCTGGGGGAAGCCATGGCCAATTATAGATAGGCAATTAGGATGATTTGCATCATTGGTCTTACTTTTTACCTGATTTAAGCGAAGTTGAAATGAGTTTTCCAAGTCCTCCGTCTCCTGGTCCTGTTCACCCAGTCCTGAGCCCTTTAGCACCAACACAGGTTTATGCTGAAGGGAACATGGCTGTGATTTATCCTACTATCCTGGTGAACATTTCCAGGGATCCCAATATTATTGAGAATGTCTTCATCGGAGCTGAATGTTCCCGTGAAGAGATTCAGATTTACACCGAGCTCTTTAAAGAGTATAGAGATGTAAATGCTTGGTCTTATGAGGAAATTCCTGACATGGGCCATGTTTATCCATCCGGCATGAGATCAAGACGTATGAAAACGCTAGCGGTGAGGCAAAAACTTAAATCAGGTCAATCTAGGAAGGCGGCTATCAAAGGCGAAGTTGAAAAGGCACTTAAGGGCATGATTCAATTTCCAGTTCACTCTCCCTAGATGGGTTTCAAACCCCGTTCCGGTAGATAAAAAGCAAGGAAAGATTCGAGTGTGCATCGATTTCAGAGACCTAAATAAAGCGTGTCCTAAAGATAATTACCCCACACCATTTATCGATCAGATCATTGACGAGTGTGCCGGTAATGAGATTTTCTCCTTCATGGACGGTTTCTCTAGATATAATCAAATTACTATCCGTCCTGAAGATCAACCTAAGACTGCCTTTATTTTCCCCTGGGGTACGTTTACATACAAGAAGATGCCTTTTGGTCTTAAAAATGCTGGGGCTACGTTTCAGCAGGCCATGTCTTACGCCTTCCACGGCATCAAGAAGATTATCGAGGCATACTTAGATGATCTAGCTGCTCATTCTCGAAAGAGGATGGATCATCCTGGTCACCTCCGGCAAATATGGATCGTTTTTATAAGATTCGATTGAATCCGAACAAGTGCGTTTTCACGGTTACATTTGGTCGGCTATTGGGATTCATTGTGTCTAGGGAAGGGATAAGGGTAGATCCCTTCAAGGTTGAGGCAATACTTTGGTTGCCTCCCCCGTCCTCAATTTGTCAGCTTCAAAGTCTTCAAGGGAAGTCTAATTTTCTTCGGAGATTTATCGTCAATTATGCTGAAGTTACAAAGGGATTTATGAGACTGTTGAAGAAAGGAGCTTCTTTTCTTTGGGATGACTACGCTCAACGTTCATTTGATGCCTTGAAGAAAGCATTGACCTCTGCTCCTTTATTGAGTCCACCTGATTATAGCAGGGATTTCCTTTTGTATCTGGCAACAACAGAATCTACCATCGGTATGGTTCTGGTTCAGGAAGATGATGCTCTTGCAGAGCATGTTATTTACTACCTCAGTCGAGGACTGGTAGGACCTGAACTCTGATACACTCCGATAGAAAAGTTAGCCTTAGAAGCAGTTCATGCTGTGCAGCGACTCCGGCATTACATTATTCTTCGCAAAACTTATGTTTTGGCAGATGCCAATCCATTTCAGTTTGTCCTCAGCGGGCGAGTGATTGGGGGCAAATACAATAGATGGATTATGATTTTACAGGAATTTGATCTTGAGTTCATGTCTGCCAAATCCAAGAAATCATTAGTTTTCACGGAATTGATCTCCGAGTTGCCCTGTGGAGAAGAGATGATCTATGATGAGTCCTTTCCGGATGAACACTTGTTTCTTATCTCTTCACAGGATCCTTGGTACGGGGATATCATTGTGTATCTCCAGACTACGAAGTTTCCCTCTACTTTTTCGAAAGATGAGCGTCGTAAGCTGCGTCACTTGGCTAAGAATTATTTGATTATTGGTGATGCTTTGTACCATCGAGGGGTTGATTCAATCCTAAGACGCTGCTTAACTCTCGAAGAAGCTGAGGCTATGCTCAATGATTCTCACAGTGGAGCTTGTGGGGGTCATTTATCTAGGCTTGCTACAGCCCAAAAGATTTTGCGTGCTGGATACTTTTGGCCCTCGATTTTTAAATATTGTATTGAATCGGTCAAAAAGTGTCATCCGTGTCAGGTTTATACTCGAAAAATGTGCGCTCATCCAGCTCCGCTTTTTCTAGCTGTTACTGTCGGACCCTTTACAAAGTGGGGTATTGATTATACTACTTGTAACCCGCCTTCGGAAAAAGGTCACAAGTACTTTATCGTAGCAGTAGACTACTTTACGAAGTGGGTCGAGGCTATGCCTACTTTTGGGAACGATGGTGAGACTGCAGCTCTGTTCCTTTTCAACCAGGTTATCGCTCATTTTGGTATTCCTAGAGAGATTTTCACTGACCATGGAAGTCATTTTCAGAATAGTATGATGGCTGAGTTGGCTCTCAAATTGGGTTTCCGGCAGGAGCATTCATCTCCATATTATCCTCAAGCCAATGGGCAAGTGGAAGCCGTGAATAAATCCTTGAAGACAATTCTTCAAAGGACAATTGATAAATCTAGATCCAACTGGCATATTATGCTATATCCTGCACTTTGGGCATACAGGACGTCAGTGAAAACTGCAACTGGCTTTACTCCGTTTCAGTTAGTGCACGGGGTGGAATCTGTATTTCCTATTGAATGCGAGATTCCTTCTCTTAAATTAGCTGTTGAACTTCTTCCTGACACTTCTAGTCTGGCAGAATGGCTTCTTCATCTGGAACATCTCGATGAGTAGCGTCGAGATGCCGCCATGATGAATGAAGCGCATAAAAACCGAGTAAAAGTTCAGTACGATAAGGCGGTCAAGCCTAGGGTCTTTTCGGAAGGTGACCTTGTTTTGGTCTATGCCCAAGAAAAAGATGCCCTGGGGGCAGGAAAGTTTAAGTCTATGTGGTATGGCCCCTATATCGTTAAAAAATTCCTTAAGAAAGGAGCGTACACCTTGGTTGATTTCGAAGGGAACGAGTTGCCGGAGCCCCGAAATGGGCTCTATTTGAAGAAGTATTATGCCTAGGCTTCGGCCTGGCATGTTGCTTTTGTATATAGTAGTTTTTGCTTTGTACATATCTGATTGATTTTCGATTTTTGATGAGTTGGTGATGTTTTTGATCTGCTTTGGCAGGTTGTGTTGGATGTCATGAGTCATTTTGGTTTCGCCGATGGTGCTAGTAGACACATCCGGAACTTAGCTTCCGTGGCTTGGGTGCTTCATTATCCTTCCGGTCAGCTGTTGGTATCAAGAGGGGTCTGCATTGGTCCTGCTTCCAATAATATAGAAGAATACACTGCAGTCATTCATCTACTCTCGGAGGCAATATCTTTGGGTGTTGATTCGTTGGTAGTTTTCTTGGACTCTCAACTGGTGGTGTCGCAGTTGAACAACACTTATCGGGTACGAGATCCATTTTTATTATGATTGTTCTTGAGGGTACGTTTGTTACAAAGGTCATTTCAATTTTTAACTTTCATTCATATTCCTCGAGCTGACAATTGGTTTGCTGACTCATTATCTAATCAAGCATTGGATTGGCATATTAATCATTCCATACAATAAATTTTTAATCATCAAAAACATCATACATTTTGATACATTTATCACATCACATCAAATATCGTTGTATATATATCATCAGAGTGTTCAAAAACTTTACAAAATTTGGATCCATAATGTCGTACAAAACTTGGGCTTATGCCCCATCATGTTCAGTCTCAAAAAAGAATATACAGTCATCTAATACATAATATCTGTCTACTCCTGAGGTCCCTGCCCAGAAGTCGTGTTCCTATAGAACGTGACTGCGGTGGCAACTCGGCGGAATAGTCTAACCCAGTCTCGGGGCACTCCTACCACCCGTCTCTGGATGGCTTCCGGTAGATCCTCCACAACAGCCATAGGTATTTGGCGGGTTAGTCCCTCCAAATTCCTCTGCACGTCCTGGAGAGTCCTATCTGAATCCACAGTATCCTCTTCTCCCCTGCGGCGCTTATGGCGCGGTAGGCCCTCAGGACGAACTGGTCCAACATCTGAATCATGATCATTTTTAAATTGTCAGTCATTATGAATCCAATCAAAAACATGTTTGTTTTTCATTTTTTCATACATATTTGAAAAAATCCAAAAAAAATTATATAAGTCAAAATTTTTTGCAAGCTTATCGACTGCACCCCATGCCGTGCCTGGTGGAAGAACTAGATCTGGATCTCCACGGAAGTCCATCCCGACATAGGGATAGTCGTCCACTGCGATGATTTGTTCTCCCCACCAGCAGAAGAACTCATCGTCCCATGTGGTCTGGAGTACCTCACTACCCCCCAGTCTCTTCATCATGTCTGCCCAACGGGCAATTCTTGGGTCCCGCGGGCTACTGATGGTAGAGATAACTCTGGGTCTCAATGCTGGTATCTTCTCAAAGAAGAATGTTGTCAAAATTGTACCGTAGCCAAATTTTTTGTTCTTTGCTTGGCGGATTGAGGTCAACTGTTGTTTCATGTTCAGTAAAAGGGTTGTGCATCAATCATACACATGAGTCAAACATTCTACTGTTATGCTCATTTGCGTCCTGGACGCCTGATGTAGAGAGGCAGATCCTGCTACTCTACCGATGGTGAAAAGGAGGATTTTCATGTGCAAATCCCGTAAATCTTTAATTGCAATCTGAGTTCCAACCTTTTTGGAACCATCTACGCAATACACGTGGACATAGTCTTCCATGGTTAGCCCTCCCAGGGGCTTCCCGTGCAAGTCTACTGGTTCTCCCCTCCGGGAAAGTCCAGTAATAAAGTATATGTCTTCCACTTCAATGCGTAGTGGCATCTGATCTATCACGAAACAGTCTTGATCTGGTTCCCAGTATTTGACGAGCATTTCTAGCAACCGAGGATTGCTTTTCATATTTGGTATTTTAAAGAATTTGAACAATCCGCAATTCCGAAGGATATTTTGCGCTGCTCGATCTTGCATGACCTCTTGGTCAATTGCGCTATGCTCACGTTCTCTCCATGAGATTGTCATCCTGTCAAATTTCATAAAATCATGCATTAGCCACGCTTTTTAAGTTTCGGACCTGCGCATACGCGACTTTTTCTTTGCACAGTCGTGTGTATATGCGAGTTGCCTTTACTGAACCTGCGTATGCGCAAGTCCACATTTTTTAGCAAGGGTTTTAAAGCTAAAATTCACTTAATTTTAATTTCCAAACGGACAAAATGATTTGCAAGGATGATTTAGGAGCCTACCTGAAATTTCGGCACGATTCGACGGTCAGTTGTTCCTGATTTGACGAAAGAAGTTTTTGCTCCAGAGCACTTTTTTCCGAATCAGCAATGCAATAATGAACCAAATATGAGGTAATTTGTTTATTTATGCCCAAAAAGTTGAAAATTTTCGCAAAAATTTGGTATGCTCATTTTTTCGATCTATCTGAAGCTACATAACTCGAATGCTTGGAAGTGCCCAGTTTGGTATGTTTTCAGGTACATTTTGACAATTTTGAGATTTTTCCTGGTTTTTGATCCATGATTTCCGACTCATCATGGCAGGTATATCATCTTCACTGGCATATAGGTTAGGGAAATCACTTTCCGTTGCATCTTGCATACTAGCCTCCATACTGATCACTTGCCTTAGGGTCGATCCCATCAGGTCATGAGTATTACACCCATTTCACTCGCCGATTATTTAATCATGACTTAATGGTAGAGCCTTCCTTTACATGGGCTTCCTAGTTAGTTCCTCGCTATCACTTGTTGCCCATGCTGCGTTTTATGTAGGCTCGGGAGTCCTCTTTAGTCCCGCCATGTCTTATGTGTTGAAGCTTCATTCTTCTTCTTCATCACTATCATTTTTTCTGGCTTTTACCCTAGAGGCTCCCTGGTGTCATTAAGTTGTATCACTACATTTCATATTGGCTACTTGTTTATCCTGGCCTTTAGCCGGCTTCATTTGGACTCGATGTTTAAGCCAACTTTTGACCTTGACTTTCTGTACAAGTTAACCATTGCATGCACTTAGCTATCTCGACTTGACACCTTTTTACCCATGGATGGAACGTTCCTCTGAGTATCACTTACCAGTTTTCGCCACCTTGCATTGAGCATAGGATTGTTCCAATCCCAGGAACTAGTGCATCTGATTTCTTGATACTCGTTCTATCCATTGTACCATAGCATTCTTTTATTCTTTTTTAGGCTTATTATATGAAAAAGACAAAAAAATCAAATATAACAAAAAGAGCGGGAACGGGATGTATCTTCGTTGTTTTGATGGCAGTACAGAGTCAGTTTTGTCGCCCTTGAACAAAGCACATTTACTTATATATATCTCCTACATTTTGGGATGGTTTTAGTTTTGACCTAGGTTCAGCCTTTACCATGTTTCACTTGTCAGTTCTCCCCCGGTTGGTTATCTCTTCCAATCATATGGAGAGTTTGTTCTGCCTCCTGCATAACAGACTTATACAGTGTCACTTTTTACTGCCATGGTCATCACAAGTCGTGCTTTTGTTCAAGGGAAGTCTAACCTGAGTCGGCCATTCTGCGGTGTCTCTTGACTCATTATTCAGTCGGCCTTCCCGGTCTTGTCAGTATCATGCTCTATCACATCAGATGTTTTGGTCTTCTGCTCGTGCTGGTTTGAGAAGGTCCCCATTGACTTCTTGCTGGCGGGTTTGTCTCTTATCGACTACGACACATTGCTCTGAGAGCAAACCTAGAGCCGCACCCTGGGCCTATTTCCATCATTGATAGGTGACCTTGTGCTCAGCATTTGATCATCATCATGGGTCTTTGACTCAGTGGTTTCCCCTGTGTTCGACGTCAGCACACATTATCACACTTGGGATTCGTGTAGTACCTTGATTTCCATTTGACCCTATCGGTGGATTTCTCACCTCTGTGTCAGCTTTCATTATTGGTTGGTTCAGAGGGTTTCTTCCGTGCGCTAGCTTCATCTTGTGCATGTCGGAAACGTACTTCGGTTTTGGTTCCGTCACTCTACTTCGTCCAATTCCTTCCAAATCTTGGCCTGCGGGTTACACTCGCGCTGGACTGATGTGGGATGCCTTAATGCCTTCCTTCCAGCAGATCTTTTCCCATCGTCTCCGACTCATTGCTCTGGGAATAAGGTCTAGAGTCTTTTTGTCAGTACCTTAGGGTTTGCAGTCATCAGTGGCAGACTCTTCGCTATCGACAGTGGGGATTCATCATTGCCTTCTGATTGGTAGATTCTTTCAAGTGTTCGACTTCAACTCATTCATTTGCACTTGTTAGATTGTATTGGGGCACCTTGACACTCATTTTCATTATTTGTGAGTTGTCTCGCGTTGGTTAACGGTATACATCATTGACCGGTAATCCAACGATTTCTCACATGGTCGACTTCAGCTCATTTATTCCCATTGTGTAGAATTGTGCCATAGTGATCGGTGAAGACCTCGGGTTGCATCAACATTTTTTGGTTCACTTTTGACAGTCCATTCAGTTTCTGCCAGTGATTCCGTCCACCCTTATATGTTGCAGTTCAGTACAGCAGCATCTTATATGTTGGCTCCCGAGTTGCGTGATTGTACCGTTTGTTCCACCTCTTATGATTCGGTACTTGGAGATTCAGTTACTTATTTGATCAGACATCTAGTTGCACCATCTTTGATCAGCTTTCTATATGTGATACTTGGACATTGATTCAGACTTACACTTCCGGGCCATGCTCAGATGATTCATTATGTACTTTCAGTTCAGTTATACTTGTATACATGTTGGATCCATTCACTACTTTCTATATGATGTATATTTGGACTGAGCATGGGTATGCCCGCCTCAGCATGAGTTGACTCTCTGTTTTCTTTCATTGGTTTTTGGCAGGCTGAAATCTGGTGAAGTCCTCTCTTGTCCTTGCGAAGTTCTTTCTATGTGCATAATATATTTCGGCCATCATGTACCCCTTATGACCTCATATATTAGGGGGAATCTGTTATAGCATCATTTCTCACCTTCATATGATTCATGATTGCTTTGATGGTTTTGGGCACCCATTCCTACAGACTTGGACAAATTCACTTAAAAACAGTGTAAAAATCTCCATACGTGACTATGCGCGTACTTTTCCGCGTGTATACGCGAGTCCAGCTGCACTTTTCCGCGTATGCCATTAAAATTATGAAAAAATATATAATTATTCCCTTATTTTGGGCTGGGTTGATGGTTACTCAGGTAGTTCAACCACCCCAGCACGTGGCCAACTGTTTCCAACTGTTGAAACTACTTGGAGGGAGTATAAAAACCCCTCATGTGTATGGCCTAAGGGAGAGAGAGAATTATTGATATTATACTCTGTTGGTATTCCCTATCCAAGTCTGATTCCCCGTGCCTCCTGCACTTTCCCAGCTCATTATAGGAAACCCTTGTTTCCTTGACATTCTCATCTCCCTATATGTCATCTCGTATGCACCAGTTTGGAAGGAGTCTTAGCGAGGCAAGGGCGGGACGGATCCAGACGACGGTCTGCTCGAAGATCGTGGAAGGATTCAGGTGATCTCTCCACTCGTTACTTTTGTACATGCTATTTATAATACAGAAGTACCATCTTGTTCCCGAAATAAACATGTTAGTGTCTGCTTATATATATGAGAAAATTGTTATTTAAGCATTCATTATGATTTATCTGATGTTTTATATGAATTTCACTAACATTTAGAGTAGATATATGTTGTACAACCAGTTCTTCGTGCTTGTTTCTTCTTGTCTTTCAGGTTAAGAAGGAAGGACAGTTGCTGAGGGTTTGAACCCTGCGGGATCTGCTTCAACCGTAGGGCCTACGGGTAACTTCCTCATTCTACTCTATTTATTTTTTCTGAACATGCATGGTTGTGTGAGTCCTTCTTAAGTAGCATGCCCCTGCTCTGTGGAGGTTGTAACCCAACGAACCTCTAGGGTGATTTTCCCCGAAACATTATGGGGGAGGCTTTCAGACATTTTTCGGCTTTTTACAAAGCTGATAAGGATATTTCACATGAAAGCCAAGAATGGATTCTCCAGTACATGCCACATATGTTTGACGAGGAGGCATTCGGGATACTAAATGCTCTAATTTCTAAGGCGGAAGTACAGTCCACAATCAAATCTTCCGCCCACGAAAAATGCCCCAGCCCGAATGGATGGCCTCTGGAGTTATACTTACACTTTTTCGACATAATGGCCGATGAAATTATGGAGGTGGTGGAGCAGGCTCGGATATCAGGGCATATTCCGACAAACATGAACTCTACTTTCTTGGTGCTCATCCCTAAATCATCTGACCCCAAGAAGTTCCTGGACTTCACGCCCATTGCATTATGCAATCTTATATATAAGATATCCTCCAAAATCATTGCGAACAGAATGAGATGCACACTGTCAAAGCACATCTCCAGGGAGTAGTATGGTTTTATGAAGGGTCGGTCCATTCATGATGCTATTGCTATTTTTCAGGAGGCAATGCATTCGATGCATAGGAGTAAGATGGAAGCCCTCATTATGAAGATTGATCTATATAAAGCATACGACACTGTTGATTGGTCATACATTCGTGTGATGCTCCTTAAGATTGGGCTACCGATTAATATTATAAGGTGGATAATGACTTGCATAACATCTGTTGCATATGCTATCATTATAAATGGAGTGCCGACGGATTGTTTTGGTGCTGAAAGGGGCATCAGATAAGGATGCGCTTTGTCCCCCCTTATCTTCATACTGGTCATGGATGGAACTAGCAGGCTGATGCAGATAGCGGTGTCTTCACATTTTATTTCTGGGCTATCATTTTCAAAGGAGGTATGTATTACACACTTACTATTTGTGGATGATCTTTTAATTTTCTAAAAAATCATTCAGAATCATTGGTTTTATATTCATTTCTTGCTGATCTGGTATGGGAGGGCAACTGGACTTTGTATAAACAAAGGAAAATCTTTCCTTATCTCCGAATATGGAGATGAAGAGGAGATAAATTTTATTGCGGATTTTCTTGGTGTCCACATCAAGAAGGTAGATGAAGGCTTTACATATTTGGGTTGCAGAATAAAATCATGTAGATACAGGGTAAAGGAATGGCGTTGGTTCGTGGAAAGATTCAAAGATAAGATCTGTAAATGGACACATAGATGGCTCTCACTGGGTGGCATATTGATCATGATACAAGTGGTATTCACACATCTAGTGGTATACTGGGGTCATTTATATTACTTTCCTGAACATACTATGCATAACATTAATCAGATACTGGCTAAGTTCCTGTAGGGCGGTCTGGGTATGTATAGCAAGATACATCTTGTAAAGTTTCATCTATTATGTACTCCCAAAAAACTTGGGGAATGGGGTATATTAAATATTTGGGCTTTCAACTCCACCCTGCTCATTAAGTCATTGTGGAGGGCTATCAGAGGTAATGGAATTTGGAATAATATTATATCTATCAAGTATTTTCATGGTATATCCCTATAGGAACTATACAGGGGGCACCACAACTTGCACAACAGTATGTCGGCCATTGGTTGGGTTTCAAAAAAATACTCTCTATATTTTCTGGAAGATTAGTTTGGCAATTTGGAAATGGGCTGAAGAATGTACTGGGGGATGACAGGATTTTTGGCATGTGCACGAATCTGCTCCCATCTCCACGAATCATCCACAGATTATCACATAGGGGGATTTTTCATTTCTTCCAAATTATTCACTATTGGGATCATGGGGCTCCCATTTTGAAATCTGCTTCTATACTTGGACTCACAGGGATGGATGCTGAGGACTAGAAGATTTATACTTAGGATGTTCAAGCCACTGGTTTATGCTATAGGGAGGACGGTGATATGATTACGTGGGCGGGATCTCTCACATCAGATGTGGTGGTTGTCAGCGAGACATATGCACACATTATATCCTTGTCTGCTATTGAGGGAATCTCCTCGAAGTTCTGGCCTTTCTGGAGACATAATATCCCTACTAAGATTCTTTTATTCGGATGGCTGGTTTGGAGGGGAAAAGTCCTAACATGGGACTCCCTTATGCGTCGTGGCTATCAGGGGCCTGGGAGGTGTGTATTATGCGGTCTGGCGGAAGAGTCTGTATCACATCTCCTTTTCACATGCCCCGTGGTACTGGGCATATGGAAGCTCTTCAGCCTTCATATCATTGACCCAACATGGATTCCATAGGACTTTAGGGAGGCATCTCATAGATGGGAAAAAATTCTTGGTAAGTTTCAGGCTCTACCTTTTTTTCTGATATGGGAAGTTTGGTTGGCGCGTAACTGGATTATATTTGAAGATATGGTTTTCTTAATGACTCAAATACATTCTGCCATTATGCGATGGATCAGCCATTGGATTCAGATTGGGATCGGAATTGTGGATGGTTCACATAGATATAGACCACATCCCATTGCTCTACCAACGATTTTCTTTGATGGGGCTTGCCAAGAGGGATTGATGGGGTGTGGTGCATGGACTAAGATATCAGGGGAGGAACGTATCCATGTTTGCTAGCATGGTGGCAAAGGTAATAACATTCTGGCTGAGCTCATGGCCCTATGGGGGAGTCTATATGCAGGAAATTACCTGGGCATTATAGATGCAAACATATTCGGTGATTCCCATATCATCATTGAGGCGGTAGTTGGGAAGTCTGCTCTACATCTTCCGGGCGCACAGGCTTGGCTGTTGAGAACTCAAAGGTTATGGGAAAAGATGAACAATCCCCCCATTAAACACATATTCAGAGAATTGAATACGAGAGTAGATGGTTTATCAAAAAAGGGCATTGGAATGATTTTTGGTAACATGGTGGTTCAACAATATAAGGGTGGTCAATGAATTTGGTCAAGCGAGATCCCTATTCCATAAAATCGGTTATGCAATGGCAAGCGAGTGTGTCATAGTTTTTTGGACATATCTAGGTTCATAGCAATATCTTTCTGTTTTTTTTGTATTTATATATGCAGGCTATCAAAGGAATATTTTTTACTACAAGCGAGCTGGAGTTTACTGCCCCATTGATCACCGATGGCAGTGTCTGTCTTCAATATAGGGATTGTGCATGGCTATATTCTATTTTTGCACAAGCATTTGTGGTCTTGCAGACGAAATGTCGCCCAATCCCTGCCTGATTGGGATTTGCAGTATATTTGCCTTGATCTTAGGCTTATTATTTGTATGTTAATCCCTGTTATATTTCTGTAAACATGGATGTAAATGTAGAATGATGTATCAAGTGGACATTTGAAATTTGGTTTTATGCACTGATATTAGTAGACATCCAAATCATTGTATAAGTCATGATTATGGGCTCTATCACTGATTTCGGCTTATGACTTTGAACATGTACTATTTTATCTGATAATACAGTGGTTTTTTTCTTCTGGAAAAAAATATCTACACAAATATTTAAGTTGAAGCCTAAAGAGCCATATGAACTTTGAATAATTTCAACCCAAAAAAATATGGATTATCAGTAGTTTCAACATCTATGATTATAACCTATTTCAATTCATGGGAAGGGTTAATTTTTAGATCCTCCTTTTTCGAAGGTAGCAGAGAAGCATAAGGTTGAATGAGGTGAAAAATACAATTTATTTCAATGGATTGCATTTCAAGTCTATGACCAATATAGCATCTATGATTATAACCTCTTTCAATTCATGGGAAGGGTTAATTTTTAGATCCTCTAAACTCTAACGTTTTTCGAAGGTAGCGAGGAAGCATAGGGTTGAATGAGGTGAAAAAATACAATTTATTTCAATATATTTCATTTGAAGCCTATGACCAATATTCGAATCACTAATTACTTTGGTTGGACTGGTCTCCTAAAAACTATCTACGCGTGCAATGTTGATGTCTCTTGAGATTAAGATATACTCCAAATGGAACTAAGTGATTGTAGGGAATTCCAAAGTTTTATTTTCATATTTTAATGATGAAAATGATTAAGTAGAAAATATATCAAGTTGGGATGTGGTCTCTGTTTGGCTACTAAACGTCGTTAATGGATATAATCCACCAACTAAAATACAAAACTCTTCAAAATTGAAAATAAAACAACGCATTCCAAGGAATCAGACAAAGTCAACCGATAAGATCCTTGAGAGCACAAACTTCACTTAAATCCACAGTTATTCCATTAAAACTACACAAATTCTTCCATTGAAATAGAAATCCACCTACGTGCACCAAATAAAAAAAATAAAAAATAAAACATGAAGTTAAAAATAAAAAACGTAACTGGTTAAGTTATCACACGTAAAGTAGAAAACATTAAAAAAAAATGTTGCTTGTTAAAAATAAAAAAAGCGTTAAGTTATCACACGTAAAGTAGAAAAACGTTAAGTTGCAAAATAAAACGTTAAGTGAAACCAAAAAAAATGTTTAAGTTATGACATGTTAAGTGGAAAAACGTTTATCACATAGTGAGTATTCTCCCTTGTTCCTTTTGTTACCAATATTCCATTTTTCAAAAAAGAAAGTGTTAAAAGTTGGGGATAACTTGAAACAATGGAATAAATTCATGATAGTATTTACGTTTATGGCCTTTGAAATCTATCTTAAGTGGAAGTTCAACTCACGAATGATATCTTTACTGTACTTAAATTAATATTAATTTGATAATTTGAATATATATTTATATATGTTAATCGTTAATTTTTTTTATTGGCTATTGCAGGCTCATTTTCTTATTATAAATTTATCTCGATAATTGAAATTGAAATAATATGAGATTTTAATTATAAACATTTTTCTAGATTAAATAATTAAATGCATATTTTATTTAGTAAATGAAAACGTGGAATAACATTAATATACTCGTGTTCTTAATTTTTCTTCTAATTTTATTACATTAAAATGTGTGTTCTTAATTTTACTCCAATCTTCTAAGGAGAATTCTAGAGACAGAGGAACCAAAACGTGATTTTGTAGTAGACTGTTTAAGTGTTGCTTTCGTAACATACCCAATATTTTGAACCACTTTCCAATAAAACAACTGCAACAATAATGAACTCATGAGTTCCATGCACAATGCTAACCTAAAAAAAGGCTTACTAGTGCAAGCTAACAATTTTCCTTCAGTTATGGTTTCATTTAGGATCACATAGATTCAGGGTGCTTTGACTCACTGCAAGCTGATAAAGAGGACCTCCATTACTAGAAAATATTTGCTTCTTAGAAATTGGACTATGAAGATGGAAGTAGCACTCCAGTGAGATTTAGTGCTAGAGCAACTCCAAAATCCCATATTGGCATGCATGTGTGTCTTCACTGATGTCATCATCACACAAAAAACTTCAGGATTCTAAACCCTTTATGATATGTTGCCGCTGTTGATGGGAATGAGACACAGTGACAGCCCCTTAGCCATGTAACTATAACATTTTGTGACATTGGTACAATTTAGCTGACTTTATGCAATAGAGAAAAATGTTCTCCTAGAAGTATCTTTGATAAGAGAAAGGTTGGAAGGAATGATGCAAAGGAGTGCGCCATGTTAAAATTTTGCAAGTTCCATTATTGTATGCAAATAACTCAATGAATCATAAATATGATTAGCCACCAACTTGGCACCGATTCAAATTAGGAAAGAAAATAATATGGAGATTATGTGGACATGGTATTATCAACTGGAAAATATAAATGAAGGATTAGAGTGCAAGACCTATTCCAAAAAAATCTCCAAATCTAAGTTGAGAGTATATGGCACACAAATCTAGTGTGTGTGACTTTTGTAGAATCGTAAATAGAGAGAGAAACCAGAGCCAGTGTCATTATTCATTCTGCTTAAAAATATGTATTGATTCGTAACAATGAAGTTTATTTCTATGCATGTCAAAGATGCACCGAGGTATAATTTCCTTCACATTTCCATTTAAAATTTCGGTTCTATAAATGGGGGAATTAACAACTGGGCTTTTAAGGCTACAATCTTGTCATGCAAGACTTCTAGAAACATGTTAAAACATGTATCAAATAACCATATTGACATAATGAAAATGCCATGACAAGGCTTGGCAGTAGTGGGACTGGACTTGCAAGTAGAAACTAAAAAAAGGGCAGCAAATAGGGATATTGGATAACAGTATTCAAAGCTTCACATTTTGTTTGTAGTTGGTTGATTAAATTCCTCTTCTATAAGACTTTCTTGATTTTTAAGATTGTTGCAGTTCTGTTAAGTATGGTTATCTCTTCTAATTCTTCTTTTTTCTTTGAATTCAAGACTTTGATCATATCAATAACTTCACTTGGCTTTTTCTTGAGATTTTCTTTCTGTTCTTCTATGGCTGCTTTGCACTTGGTGATGAGCTATTGCTGTTCAAAAATTATTTGTATGGATGGCCATACCTTTGTCATAGATTTTCTGATGTCTTCCCAAATGTTTTTCTTGGCTTCAGCCAATGTCCCTACCATTAAAGATTCACTTTGTAATTATTTCACCTTAAGTCATAGCTTGGGGGACTTTTGCATCTCTTCCATGTAAAAAGTATCATTTCTAATTTTCTGTGACTCTAGAATCTGAAATCTCTGCTGCAGCTTCTCATTTTCCTGTTTCTGAATAGCCAAATCTTGTATTAAATTTTTTGTATCAGTTACTGTTGATGATGTTGAAGGCTATGTACCTGCAGAAGATGTTTTAACTGCTGTGATTGGATCAGTAGCCACTTGTGCTGCTTGTTTCTCTTTTAAAAACTCTTCAATATGTTCCTCCATTTTTCTTATTTGAATATTTTTCTCAATGATTAATTTGATCATTTCCTCTTGTTATATTCATTTTCTGCATTTTCTTTTCTCTGTGGATCTTCAGTTGAAGGCAATTTGAGCTGTTTGCGTAGAGCAGAGATGTTTACATTTTTCTTTTTAATAATTTCTTCAACTGCTTTAAAATATTTTGGATCATATCCAACCTTGACTACAAGATCCTCCAAAGATTTAATTCTATTTTCTTTGGCCAATGAAGACAAATTTTCAATCTTGAGTTGAGATTGAACATTTGACAATGTAGTCTTGAGTTTGGAGAGTGACATAGTTGTAGTTTTCATTGTTGAAAAGATAATTTCTCCAGTTTTCCTGTGCATGTCCATCTTATCAATAGGATGGATCTGACTTGCATCAAATGAAAACACAATCTTTTTATATTCTGAATGAGACTTAGGAAAAGGAATTGTTGCCTACAAAAAGGCCATTTACATCCTTCCTTTCTCATTGTCAAAGGCAGTAAGAAGCATGTGCTGAGAAGTTGATTTTTGTTTCCAGAACTGGCTATACACATTGGACTTGAAAGCCTCATTCTTATGTTTGATGTCAAGGAACCTAGAGAAGATGTTTTGTTCATCAGAAGAAATGGATTCTGAATTTTGGATGATCTCCAAAGGTTCTCTAGCAAGTGATGATGATGGAGGATTTACTGGAACATTTGTTGATGTAGAAACTTCAGTCTCTCCCAGATCAATTATCTCTAGTTGTCCTCCTTCTGAAAGTAAATTTGACCCAATATTCGGCTTCTAATTTTGTTGTAAAATTAACTCCTTCATGATATTTTTAGCAGGTGGAAGCTCTTCTCTCTCCCTTTTCTACTGCTTGCTCTCAAGGACTGGGGTCTGCACATTAGAAGTTGGCAGAACCTATTCATCTACCACTTTAAGAGTTCCTTCAACCCATTGATCTTGATTCATAAAGTTTTCTATATCTGGATTGGAGGTATGATTATATGGATTTGTTTTCAGTTCAACTCTCAGAGCAGAAATAATGCCATGTGGGTCATAAGATCAGGAGAAACTTGGTTGGAAACCCATTTTCTTCAATAGTGCATCAGCTTCAGCACCAACTGATCTGGTATTTCAAATGAAATATCCAATACTTTCCTTGAACTTGAACTACGCTTTCCTTTTCCCTGACACAAAATGCAAGTCATCCATATTTATCATGTGTAAAATGTACTCTAGGGAAAAGACTCTCATAGGAACATATCTGGGGAGCTTATATGGTGGGACTTCACATCCATATGCTCTAATTTCTGTATAATTTTCATATAAATACCAATCCCTTGTTTTGGCTTTCTCTCTCAGATGTAAAATCATTTTGATCTCTTCTCTGGTTTTGGGTTTTGTCTGACTGGTGAGCAGTTTCTTTACTGGGTGTATGAAGGAATCTATGAACTCTAAAAATGTAGTTTTTGTTGATGTAGCCCTGACTAGTTATGTCCAGTGAATCACTAATTGATCCACTCCTTGTTCATCCTGTTTTTTGATTTTGATAGGCAGAATATCTCCCTATTGAAAAAGAAACATGTTTATAATTACATAAGTGTAACTAAACACACCCTGAGTTGTGAAATTCATTAATTTTTCATGTGTATTTTCAGCCAAGAACTGGTTGTAATTATACATGAACAATGGTGCTTGATCTTTACTAAAAATAGATAGGAAACCCATGATAGGTTCATCAACTGTCTGGTCATATGGGTATCCTAACAAGTAAGAGAGAAGGGAAATAAAGTGTTTAGAAGCTTCATAAAATATGGAGGATGAGTATGGTGGATTTTTCTTAGGTATCTCGGCATCCTCAGGTAAGAAATTTTCAAAAATCTAGGCTCTCTGTGGGAAAGTAAACTTATGTTAGAGGTCCATAAGTGCAGATGGTGAAAAATAGGTCAGAGAATCGGATTGAGGGAGAAGAATAATTTTGTTAATGGTTTCTATAGAGATGGTGATTAGAATTTTTCCATTCTGAGCCACCACTGCTCTCTTTACAGGATCATACTAAGCTTGGCACTAGGAAATGAGGTCAAGAAATGGATGGGTTTATGGAAAAGAAAAGACGGGCAACATCGATTCCCATAACCTAATGAGGTCATGTTTATAAATGTTCTTTTGTCTGATCCATGTGTAATTCATGAAAATTAAATTCATATTGGGCATCTACGATCTTGAAGAAGGTATCTATGAGAGGGATTAAGTCTAGGTTAAGCTGAGGAGTAGGAGTAGAGCTTTCCTCTTCAACTGGGTTGGTGGACTTTGTCTCTTCGACAACCTGTTCCTTAGATTTTCCCTTCAGGGTTACCTACTTTTTGGATTTTGATTTGTGGGCCATTTTAAACAAAGATGGAATGAAAGCTAAGAGTATGAAGGTTAGACAATAATAGAAATGGTGACATTGCGATTTGTTGACAGGGGATAGTGCGCAAAGATGGAAACTTGTAATCAACAGCAAGAAAAAGGTAAAAGTGATAAAAGGCAGGCTGCAGACTATTTTATAAGTCGAGAATATGTTTAATGGATTGGATTATGACTGTAGCGGCTTAACGGCTTAGGAGCGGGCTTTAATGAGTAACTGAAGAGTACAAACAGTTATGGAGTGAACACACAGGTGGAGAAGCACAAACGGTTAGGGAGCGGAGGAGAAAGTGGAGAACAGTTAGATGATGTGGTGGGATTTGATTGGCTGAACGAATAACAGTTAAGGCACGAGAGAGAAAGATCCATTGGGTCGAGATGCCGGAGAAAAGAATCGTAGGAAGATTTTTACCGTTAACAAATTTCAGGGTGAGGGTACCTCCCGGTTTGTGGCTTTGACTGGAGGGGTGTGAAGTGATATGGTGGTGACATGTATGCAATGGGAAGTAGCCATTGAAACCACTTTTGGAACCCCCTCCCTGCGTTAACAAGAAAAGGTCGAGGGGTGCGAAGTCAACCTCCGTCGTTGATCTCGAGCGGGAGAGAGATCCATCGTTGAAAATTGTGATCTATTTATGAGCACGATAAGACCCTATTTCATTTTTAAACTTAGGATAAAATAAATCATGCACCATATAATTTTGTCAATTAATGAAAATATAAACTCTTTTTAAAGAATTTAATCGCCATTAATCAATATTTAAACTTCCTTCCTTCATTCATTCTCTTGGGAGAAAGGTATTATGAGACAAAGGATTCCCTGGTAGTAGTACATTGATTGAGGGCTCAGGGGTGGCTAGCTGTAGAAAGATTACGTGCAGTTGAGCCTACAATTGGGTGGAAAGTCGTCCCCAAAAATTTGTTGCGGTTATTGAAATTCAAATAGCATTCAACTTCGGAGTCTCAAGTAAGGAATATTGTCGTTACAGGTAAGTCGTCTTTGCTCGTGTTTCTAAAATTTCTATACTAGCTTGTTAATAGTTTGTGTTTATTATCAGTCATATAAATTGATGTAATTATGTTCATATTTTAAATCAGGATTGTTACAAGAATTATGTGCCAAAATCATGAAAAATATCTCGAATTGGACCATTCGAGTGTTGAATCTGGTAGCCCGGGCTACCCTCCTGAAATATTTACTCCAAGTGATTCCAATGTACCAACATTTAGCACTCCCGACCCTGAAAATAATCTATAAAGATTTGACAGCTATCTTTAAAAAAAAATTATGGAAAGGGGAAACCATGGAAAGGAAATGGCCATTGGTTGCATGGGATAAGCTCTGCCTTCCCAAGTATATGGGTGGGTTGGGTCTCAAGGATCCATAGGACTGGAACGCACCTCTAGGCGCTGAATTGTGGTGGAGATGGATGTTCGGCGGAGAGGAACAGTGGAAATTCAACTGGTCACAGAATTATGGGTTAGGCTCCACTCAAGGAGACCTCCTAAGGGACCCCCCTCGATACCCTTGGTTCTTCCATTTGGAAAATGGCTAACCACAACAGTCACATTATTCAGGATCTCTTCTTTTTGGAAATTCATAACGGTCAATTGACACTTTTCTGGGAGGACTCATGGTAGCAGAACCCACGCCTAGACTATTAGCCTCAGTTACAGTTGATACATGACAAGATTCGGGACCTCAGCCTTGGGATGGTTGTTGATTACTAGACAGAAGACCAAGGAGAGAGTGGTTGGCAATGTTGTAAAAAGGCTCAGGAATGGTGTATCCTCATTAGTGTTGAATATTGGGAGCCTCTCCACAATCAAATCACTCATAAAATAATTAGGCACTCTCAGAAATCAAACCAACTCAGATGGGGGTACACTTTGGCAAGAAATTTCTCCCATCAAGAAGCCTATTTGATAAGGAAGTTGGCTCTCAACCTCCCTAGACATAAGATATGGCATTGAATCTGGAACGACCAAGCTTGTCCCAAAGTGGGCCACTTTTTATGGCTCATGGGCCCCAAAAATATCCTGACATGGGACAGACTAATCATGCATGGATACGACGGGGCTTATATATGTGTTATGTGCTTTTACTCAGAGGAAAAAATGCAATACATCCTACAATATTGTTCATTATAAAAATAAGCGTGGCAGGAAATAGATGATCTTTATGGACCCAAGGACCTCTACAAGGAAGACATCTGGGATACCATCGAGGACTGGTTGATCCATAGATTCCACAATCCTATTGTAAACAGAATTTGGATCCTGAATCTTGGGTTAACCTTATGGAACATATGGAAGGAGTGCAACAGATCCATTTTCCAAAATAAGCCCCCCACCAGCTCTCTAGTTTGGATCCAGATCAAAGAAAACATTAAGGAAACCATCCTCTCAGAAAAATGGAATCCTGATAACTGGAAGACATCCTCCTTTGAAGCTTGCATCCCATCCTCCCTCAACCTGTCCCATGATATGGTCTCCCTGATGCCCCCCTCTTCTAAATTTCCAACGGTTTCCTCCCCTTCCACTTTCCCCAGGCCCTCCTTGGGATTCTTTCAGCTTAATTTTGATGAATCCTCCAAAAGGAACCCTGGTCCAATAGGTTTTTACGGTGTGCGTAGAGATCATTCAGTCATCTGGACTTATCTAGGAAAAAAATAAAATATAGAAATAAATATAAACACGAAGATGCAGTAGGAATAAAACTTGATTTCATTAATATCAAATAACTGAAATATGCCTACATACATAAATGGAAATAAACTAGCTCATGCGATGGTAACTTATCTCTGAGAAGATATGTGGCAGCTACATGCCTCTAAACAACATTACAATGAGGCTCAAGGGAATTTTTATTACTGAACAACTTGGTAAAACCCTAAAAATGTTGGAAATATTGTCATTCATGGCAAAGGAGCACAAAGGAGAAAAACCAGAAATATAATGAAGGAAAAGGAGTAGATCAGGCAATAATCCAATAAGAAAGCATAAAAGAGAGGCAGAGGAGAAACAGAGAGGAAAGGAGCATCATTAGACCATTAGCAAAGGCAAAGGAGCAAAGAGGAGCAACATTAGAATCAAAGGAACAAAGGGCCAAGTCATGAAAATACACATTCAGGCAGGAAACTTGATTGTAAGCCTATGGGCATACAATCAGGGCAAAGTTATATTATTGACAGAAAGAAATAAAGTTGAATTCTAGATTCGGTGAAGTAATACAGAAGGGTATTTTGTATTTGGGCTTGAGACAACGTGCTAAAGTGTGCGACAGTGTGATCATTAAAGATCTGAGCGAATGAATAGGAGAAAGCTCAGAAGCCGTTGCGAGTAGAGAAGACTAATTTACAAGCGGCGATAGTCAAAAGCAGAGAAAAGATTAAGGCAACAAACAGTTAGAAGAATTCCAAAGGAGGAGAAGGAATGGCGAGGATTAAATCAAAAATATCAGTGAAATATTAAATGACACAGATCATAGCGCAAGATTAATTGAGAATGTTCAATCGCAAAGAAAATGAATTAAGTTGTGATGCGATGAAGAGGAGCCACGTGTCGGCGAGGTCCAGCGCATATCACACTCGGTAGTAAGAATTTAGAAGTGCGATAAAGTTTGGGTTGCAAAGATTCAATGCGATATGATCATCATATTTCGCATCGACATTGTTATTGTTTTTTGTTAAAAATTATTTGTTCTGGTATGCGAAATGTTATATTCACTAAGGTGCAAAGTGATATGTGTTGCAATTTGGAACTGGCGTATATTGCTTGGGAGCCGATTTATGATATGTTAAAGTTTTAAAGTTCCGATAAATAAAACTGTTGCGAGCTTAAACACAAGAGAAAAGACTCAGGCAAGTGACCCGACTGTAGTGAAAATGGTAGTGCGCCTATTTAAAAAAAAGTCTAAACACGAAGGAAGTACTCGGGTGTATAAGTGACCCAACACAGAGAGAAGAGCATAAAACGCTGCAGGTAAGATATGTAATAGGAAGAGGCTGTGTAAAACATAAATTCATGGGTCAAGTCGAGCAAAGAAAATTAGGCTACATAGTTGG
This sequence comes from Pinus albicaulis, assembly GCA_034641835.2. Taxonomy (NCBI): domain Eukaryota; kingdom Viridiplantae; phylum Streptophyta; class Pinopsida; order Pinales; family Pinaceae; genus Pinus; species Pinus albicaulis. The sequence goes on along the minus strand of CM076577.1, from coordinate 1,377,652,302 downwards.
AAATATAGCAGCAGGCAGAGAAGACAAAGGGACAATAGGCAGAGAAGACAAAATGAACAGAAAAGCAAGAAGCTGAAAGGGCTGAATTGAAATATTGTTGTAATTGTAAATGTAAATTCATTAATTATTTTATATTATTTGTGATGCAAAGGCAAGTCTCCAAGGAGAAGAAAAACTCTAGCTGATATTGAAATGAGTGTATATATTGTTGTAATATGCTGAATATGCTGAATGAGGAAATGAGTGGGTGGAAGGAAAAGAGTCATACTTGTTCACTTCATATTCCCATATAGAATGCAAACAACCATGAATTTATTTCTATAAATGATGTCATTGTAATGTGCATAGAGAGGTTAGAAAGTGGAAGAATGAGAGAGAGCAAATATATATGTTGTGCACATCTAGAGTTGATATGAAGCAGATTTGAAGGCTGGAAGGACATCAATGAAGAAGGAGTAAATAGAGCTGATATCTAGGTAAATCAACATATGATTTTATTGTAGTGTGAGGGAGTTGGTGCTTCCATATCAAGTTGTAGCTTGATAGATGTCCAGTTGTAGCTTGATAGTTGTCTAGTTGTAGCTGGTTGAGGTAGGAGCCTCCTGTGGGTTGCAACCTGCAGAAAAGCGATGGGAGTTGGAACTTCCTTGCAAGTTGTAGCTTGCATAATTTGAGGTAGTAGCCTCCTGTATGTTGGAGCCTATAGAAAATCAGTGGTGAGAGGGAGTTGGAGCTTTCCTTTGCATCACAACAATAATAATATGTGGTTTTCTCCCTTATGGGTTTCCACTTATATCTGTTGTCTATGTGCATGATGATTATGTGTTCATGTATTGCATTTAATCTACTTAACACTTGCTTCTCACATATTAATATTGTTGTTTCATTATATATTAAGTTGCTTATGAAACAGAGGTGTAAATAAGTTTAAAGAAATTTTTTTAAAATTCCATGAGTGTATTAAACTGATTCACCCCCCCCTTCTCAGTTTAACTAAGGGTTCATCAATTGGTATTAGAGCAAGTTCCTTTTGTATCAGTTTAACAACTGGAAGGAGATCCTAGGTCCCCAAAATGGCTAGCCTAGAAGGATTCTCAACAAATAAAGCCCCATTGTTTACTGGAACAAACTCTACCTTCTGGAAAATAAGAATGAAAACCTATTTGATGTCTCTTGGATTATAATTCTGGATTGTTGTGGAATAAAAATATGCCCTAAAGGATACTGACACAGAGAAAGAAGCGAAACAAAATTTCTTAGCTAATGCAAAAGCAATGAATGCACTCTTGAGCGATCTGTGTGAGTCAAAATTTATCAAAGTAATGCACAATAAGACTGCAAAAGATATCTAGGATACATTATAAAATATCCATGAGGGAGATAAAAAAAGTGAAGATGGCCAAACTACAAGCCTATGGAACTCAGTTTGAAAAATTAAAAATGAATGAAGATGAAGGTGTGGCCAGTTTCTTCTTAAAGGTTGCGGAAGTTGTGAATAACATGATAGCTCTAGGAGTAACCATTAAGGAGTGTGTAATAGTACAAAATATATTGAGATCTTTACCATCTAGGTTTAACCCTAAGGTTTCTGCCATAGAAGAAATAGTAGACTCGGAAACCTTGACGATGAACCAATTGCTTGGAAACTTGATGACTTATGAGATGAGACTTCCAAAGGGGAAGTCAAATGTGAGGGAGGCAACCTTTAAAGTAGACAAGTAGATAGAAGAGAAGGAAGGTACATGCTCATGCTCTGATGAAGAAAAGGCCAAATTTTTCAGAAGATTGGATAGAGGCACATGTAAGAATAAAGGTAAACTTCCATTTAAGTGCTTTAACTGTGGAAGAGTGGTACACTATGCTTCAAAATTTCCTCATAAGAAAATAGAAAATCAGTCAAAAGGGAAAAATGAAGCCAATTTTAGAAATAGGCCGAAAGGGAACAAATTTAATAGAAGAACATTCTATGCTCAACAAGAAAACAGTGCATCTGAGAGCTTAGATGAATCCCCCAATGAAGAAGGAACATCATAATTCATTTTGATGGCCAGGGAAGAGCTTGAGGAAGATCTCCTGGAAATTGAAGAAGAAGGTGAGGTAGATCTTGAGGGGGAGTTGGTGGGTGCCCTAAAGGAAATAGATAGACTCAAGCTCAAGACTAGAAAATAGAAGGAAATCCTTTTGAAACATGTAAAGGAAGAACCCGACTTCAAAGATTTTATCAAGATGAAAATTGAAATAAAAGAAGCAAGGAAAGTAGAAGACATGCTGCTGCATCAAATAAGAGAGAAAAGTCAGGAATTTGGAATATTGGAATAAGAGGTGGTGAGTCTGAGGAAGAAATTGGAAAAGGATAAAACTGATTTAACAATGAACATTCAGCAGTTAAAAGGTGCTAAAAAATTGGACCAGATATTAAATGCACAAAGATCTCCTCTTGTAAAGACTGGGATATGATATGAAGGAGAATCCAGCATGTCGAAGGCAGAGGGTAAGAAATCTATTACATTTGTGAACGTTGTCCCAAAATAAAATGTTAACTCCCATCAATCTGAACACAAAAATATGGGAAACCCTTCAAATCCTCATGAACTGCAGCAAAGACCCACCACAAGGAAAGCCCTGGGAACAAGAGGAGTAAACAGCCAAGCAACATTCCAACTTAGATCAAATGGCTTCCAACAACAAAATTTTCATATGACCAGATGGCTATATCCCCAAACAACTTTCTCTGCCAGAGACAGATACTACTTCCATGGGTATTGTTTTTGTTGTAAAAGGTTTGGTCATAAAGCCATGGAGTGTTGGGTGTATATATGGAGATTGGAGTATGGAAACTCAAGGGGAATTAAGAACAAAGGTGGATTCACTTGTGTACATAATCCATTTCGAAATACATTCACATGTTTTTACTGCCATAAAAATGGGCATAAGTCTCACGAATGTCCTCTCAAAGACTATGATCCATATCCTAAGGAAATTTACCAAAAAAACAATTGCATGCCATGGAAAAGGAACCTAAATAAGTGTGATCTATTTCTAATTGCTCAAGATTAGAATAATCAATGGTATGTGGAAAATGGGTGCTCAAAACATATGACCGGAGACTGAAGCAAGTTTGTAACCTTTGATGGAAAGAAATCTACAAATGTAACATTCGATAATGATAGAGTAGGGAAAATCAAGGGAAAAGCCTGAATAATGGAAGAGGATAGGCTCAAGATGTACTGTTTGTGGATGGTTTGAAATCCAATCTACTAAATGTCAGTCAAATTTGTGACAAAAGCTGTGAGGTCCTTTTTCAGAGCCCAAGATTGTAAAGTGGGGTCGATCACCATAGAAAAGACCTTGATGAAAGGTGTTCGAACAGAGAGTAATGTTTATATAGTAGAAGAATATAATGAAGCATGCCACATCAGCAAAATTGATGAATCTTGGTTATGGACTAGAAGATTGGGACATCTAAATTTTGACCACATCATTAAACTGAGCAAAAGGAAAGATGTCAGAGATTTTCCTACAATAAAGAAGCCACCAAATACCATATGTAAGTCCTACCAACTGGGCAAACAAACTTGCACATCATTCAAAGCTAAAGACCAATTGTCTACAAGTAAGCCTCTTTAGCTTGTACATATGGACCTGTGTAGACCTTCAAGAGCAAATGCACCAGGTGGAGAATCATATTTCATGTTGATAATCAATGATTTTTCTAGATTAGTGTGGGTGGAATTTCTCAGATATAAATCCGAAGAATTTGAGAAATTTAATATATTCAAGGCACTGGTAGAAAATCAAACTGGATGTAAACTAAAATGCATCAGATCAGACAGAGGAGGTGAATTCATAGACGATGATTTTGCAGACTTGTGCAATGAATGTGGGATAAAGCAACAGTTTATAGTTGCAGGTACACCTCAACAAAGTGGACTGACAAAGAGGAAAAGCAGGTCTGTACAAAAAATTTCCAGAGCCATGATGCAAGAAAGGAACATTCCTCAAACCTACTGGGCAGAAGCAGTACACACACCCATTCATATTCTCAACAAAGCTCATCTCAGACCAAATTTTTACAAGACTCCATATGAACTGTGGCATGGGAAACTAGAATCAATTAAGCACTTTAGAGTCTTTGGCAGCAAATGTTTCAGAAAGAATAATGGTGAAAAATTGGGGAAGTATGATGCAAGAGTTGATGAAGGAATATTTTTGGGATATGCATCAAAGAGTTAAGGTTACATGTGCTACAATAAAAGACTGCATAAAACTGTGGAAAGCATTGATGTGAGATTCAATGAAGAACTACCAGACAGAACAAGAAGTACAAATTGTGTCAATCTTTCAGATGATCATGAAGTTAAAAATCAAGAAAATAAATAACAGAATAAGGAAACAGAAGATACATAAATAAACTCAAAAGGACCCTCAAGACACACTCAGAAGAGCCATCCAGAAGATCAAATCATTAGAGAGAAGAGTGTAGGAGTCCAAACTAGAAGACATCTAGCTGAACAGACCGAGGGAGTGTACCTAGCCATGCTGTCACAGATAGAACCGAAGAATTTTGATGAAGCCAGCAAAGACAAAAATTTGGTAAATGATATGAACGAAGAATTAGACCAGATTAAGAAGAACAAGACCTGGGATTTAATGCCAAGACCTGTTGGGAAAAATGTCATTGGCACAAAGTGGAAATTCAAGAATAAGATGAATGAACAAGATCAGGTAATCAGAAATAAATCCATACTTGTATGTAAGGGATACTCTCAAATCGAAGGACTTGACTATGATGAAATTTTTCCCCTGTAGCAAGAATGGAAGCAATTATAATGTTTCTGGGTTTTGCATGCTATCATGATTTCAAGGTATATAAAATGGATGTGAAGTCTGCCTTCTTAATTGGAGATCTAGAGGAAGAAGTCTACATGGAACAACCTGAAGGATTTTTCTTAGCAGATAAACACGACTATGTGTGCAGATTAAACAAAGCCCTATATGATCTCAAACAAGCACCACGTACATGGTATTCTAGGCTAGACAAGTACTTCAAAAAACAAGGTTTCAAGAAGGGAGGAGTAGACAAAAATCTGTATATAAAGGCTGATGAAAATGAACTCTTAATTGTAGTAGTATATGTAGATGACATCATGTTTGGTAGCAACAAGGAGGAGTTAGTAAAAGCATTTGTAGAAGAGATGAAGTTAGAAATTGAGATTTCTATGATTGGAGAGCTTACCTTCTACCTAGGACTTCAAATTCTACAAAATAATAAAGGAATATTCATTTCACAAGAAAAATACATAATATACATGTTAAAAAGATTCCAAATGGAAGACTGCAAACCTGTGTCAACTCCCATTATCACTGGATGCAAGTTATGTGTTGATGATGGATCCGCAGATGTAGATCAAAGACTTTATAGATCTATGATAGGAAGTCTAATATACCTAACTTCCTCTAGACCATACATTATGTTGGTAGTAGGACTTGTGGCAAGATATCAAGTAGCACCAAAACAAAATCACTTGCTAGCAATCAAGAGGATATTTATATACCTGCAAGGAACTACACATTATGGCCTATGATATCCTAAAGGAAAATATTTCACATTGAGAGCATATACAGATGTAGACTGGGCCAGCTGTGTGGATGACAGGAAACGCACAAGTGGAGGTGCATTCTATTTGGGAGAAAGGCGATGGCATGGTTAATCAAGAAGCAAACAATTGTCTCTCTATCTACAGTAGAAGCAGAATACATAGCAGAAGCAACTTGTTGCACACAACTGATGTGGATGAAACAAACTCTTCAAGACATGAAGGTAAGCATCACTGAACCTATTTCTATCAAATGTGACAATACAAGTGCAATAAGCATATCAAAAAATCCAGTACTTCATTCAAAAACCAAGCACATCCTAATAAAGTACCACTTCCTCAGAGAACAAGTAGAAAAGAAAATAGTAAAGATGGAATATGTACCAACAAAGGAACAAACAACAGACATATTCAAAAAACCTCTTGCTAGAGAACCATTCAAATATCTAAGAGACAAACTAGGGGTAGTGTCTACAGATGATACTCTCTGATATGATTAAAAAAATGATGAAAATCCACCTGCAAAGGTTGCAATATCAGGAACAGAAATAGTGCAATCAACCAGTCAGTATCAAACAAGAAGCATCATTCCATGTGGAGAGCAGCCATCAGCCATGAACATAGAAATAAAGAGGAACCTCGAATGTTGCTGAAGATAACTTTTGATGAAGAAATTCTCCTGATTTTAGCCAAAAAGTTCAACAATATAGCACATTTCAACACTATACATGCAAATGCAATGACTCCCAAAGTGTTCTCCCAATGTTACTTACACACCAAAATGAAGCCGTAGTCCCATCCTGGTATGTGGACAAAATGAAGAATGCTTATCCAGAAATCTAGTAATGCAATGATGGAAAATACACTAGAAAAAGGTGAAATCCTTTTCCATTGATGTCAAAAGGTAGAGGAAAAACAAGCAGAGGAAGAAAGACACTTCTCAGAATGAAAGGGGGAGAAAGTCTTGGAGGAAGTGTCACCATAATTGCCAAAGGGGAAGACTGTTGGAAATATTGTCATTGGAGCGCAAAGGAGCAGCACTAGAACTATAATTAATACAAAGGAGCAGAGAAGTAGCAGCAATAAGGAAAAGGAGTAGATCACACAATAATGCAGTAAGAAAGCATAAAAGAGAGGCAGAGGAGCAGCAGAGAGGCAAGGAGCAGCATTAGACCACTAGCAAAGGCAAAGGAGTAGAGAGTAGCAACATTAGAATCAAAGGAGGAAAGATAGCAAAGGGTATAGGAAACTTTATTGGAAGCCTATGGGCATACAATCAGGCCAAATGTAGATTATTGATAGAAAGAAATAAAGCCGAATTCTGGATTTGGAGAAGTAATACAAAAGGGTATTTTCTATTCGGGCTTGAGACAACGTGCTAAAATTTACGATAATGTGATCATCAAATATCTGAGCAAATGAATAAGAGAAACCTCAGGAGGAGTTTCCAGTAGAGAAGACGAAGTTACAAGCGGTGATAGTCGAAATCAGAGAAAAGTTGAAGGCAACAAACAGTTAGAAGATTTCCAAAGGAAGAGAAGGGGCGGCGAGGATTAAATCGCAAATATCGGGTTAATATTAAACAACATAGATCGCAGTGCAAGATTGATTGGCAATGTGCAATCACAAAGAAAATTAATTAAGTTGTGATGCGATGAAGAGGAGCCATGTGTCGCTGGGGTTCAGCACATATTGCACTCGGTAGTAAGAACTTGGAAGTGCGATAAAGTTTGGGTTGCAAAGATGCGATGTGATATCGTCATCGCATTTCGCATTTTCATTGTTATTGTTTGTTGTTAAAAGTTATTTGTTCTAGTATGTGAAATGTTATATTCACCAAGGTGCGAAGTGATATGTGTTGCAATTTGGAACTGGTGTATATTGCTTGGGAGCCTATTTATGATATGTTAAAGCTTTAATGTTCCGATAAAGCAAAACATTGCAAGCTTAAGGAAAATGTTGTGTGCTTCCGATTTTGTGTGGGCCATAACCCATAGGTCCACATGTAGTTTGTAAAGATTCAGTTTTATTAAGCTTCCGCATGCATATATGAACATAAGGTTAATGTTTAATATATATAAAGTGGGTTATATTGGGTCAACGAAATATATATATATATATATATACCTTCCTTAAGGAAAAAGGGTCCGGCGCTCGTGAAAAATAGTGTTATGCGGTTGCAACTGTGAGTTGAAATAGAAAGGCCAAACGCAAGAGAAAAGACTCGTGCAAGTGACCCGACTGTAGTGAAATTGGTAGTGCGCCTATTAAAATAAAAGTTTGAACGTGAAGGAAGTACTCGGGTGTATAAGTGACCCAACACAGAGAGAAGAGCATAGAACGTTGTGGGTAAGATATGCAATATGCAGAGGTTGTGTACAACATAAAAGCATGGGTCAGGTTGGGAAAAGACATTTAGGCTAGACAGTTGGAAATATAACAGCAGGCAGCGAAGACAAAGGGACAGTAGGCAGAGAAGACAAAATGAGCAGAAAAGAAAGAAGCTGAAAGGGTTGAATTGAAATATTGTTGTAACTGTAAATGTAAATTCATTAATTATTTTACATTGTTTGTGATGGAAAGGAAAGTCTCCAAGGAAAAGAAAAACTCCAGTTGATACTGAAATGAATGTATATATTGTTGTAATATCCTGAATATGCTGAGTGAGGAAATGAGTGGGTGGAAGGCAAGGAGTCATGCGTGTTCACTTCATATTCCCATATAGAATGAAAACAACCATAAAGTTATTTCTATAAATGATGTTATTGTAATGTGCATAGAGAGGTTATAAAGTCAAAGAATGAGAGAGAGTAGATAGAGATTTTGTGCACATCCAGAGCTGATATGAAGAAGATTTGAAGGTTGGAAGGGCAGCAGTGAAGAAGAAGTAAAACAAAGTTGATATCCAGGTAAATAAGCGTATGATTTTATTGTAGTGTGAGGGAGTTGGTACTTCCATATCATGTTGTAGCTTGATAGATGTCCAGTTGTAGCTGGTTGAGGTAGGAGCCTCCTGTGGGTTGTAGCCTGCATAAAATAGATGGGTGTTGGAGCTTCCTTGCAAATTGTAGCTTTGCATAATTTGAGGTAGTAGCCTCCTGTAGATTGGAGCCTACAGAAAATTAGTGGTGAGAGGGAGTTGGAGCTTGCCTTTGCATCACAAAAATAATAATATGTGGTTTTACCCCTTATGGGTCTCCACTTATATGTGTTGTCTATGTGCATGATTATTATGTGTTGATGTATTGTGTTTAATCTGCTTAACACTTTTTTCTCACATATTACGATTGTTGTTTCATTATAAATTAAGTTTCTTATGAAATGGAGGTGTAAATAAGTTTAAAGAAAAAGTTTTAAAAGTACATGAATGTATTAAACTAATTCACTCCCCGCCCCTCAGTTTAACTAAGTTTTCATCAAAAAAACCAAAACCCTAACCCCAGGAGATGAAAGGGAAAGAATTTGTGGGCCCTGTTGGGGTTAGTTGGGTAGCCAACTTCCCGGGGTCGTAACTTGGTCATATTATCTCTATTTCGCGCATAAAATATATCATCGGAAATATCTCTCCATGTACTATAGTATTTTCCGCAGGTCCCTTCCTATAGCTATAATCTTGCTGCAAACCTCAAAAGATGTCGTTTAGGGGGTCAAAAATGCTCTGGAAGTTCAAGACCCAAAAAAATGCTAAAAATAGTAAATGCTGTTATAAACAAGGAAACAGATGAAACGGATTGGAGGTTTTGGTGGAATAGGTGTGTGGCTACCCATATACACTTGGATCATTCCTCCCCTCTAGAAAGAAATGGTCCCCATTACGTGTAGAGCCTCCATGAGGCAAGAAATTTTTTGTTGAACCTTGTCCTTGGTGAACCACTTTCCCTCGTGAAGGAGTTGGCCTTCTTTGACAACTCAATATAGTTGGATCCTATACTAGTGGGTGTTCTTGATTTGTATTTCCATGATCCAATTAGTTGTGTCTTGTTCCATGCATCTGTCTTGAACTTTTTTGGTGTTGTATGTGTCCAGTAATGGTGAAAAGTAGGGATAGAGGCGGTCCAAATTGAACAATGGGTGCATAACAAGGAATGGTGGAATACCGAGCTCAAAGGAATTGTCCCCTATAGCTTTGGTGATGATGTATGGCTCATATTGGAGTGGGTGAATCTTGTAGTGGGTTCCAGTGAGGCACTCCTTCAACAAATGTATCCAAACTTTGTCGCCCACTTGGAACTTGTGTGGCACCTGATGTTGATCATGTCGCTGCTTGTACGTAGCATTGGCTTTGTCCAATATGACATGGAACTATTGGCAAATGTGCTAAATGCACTCAATGAAGTTGTTCATCTTGTCAACTTTATACTAGACATGAGCTGAATCTACCTAAGTAGCTGCAAATGGCATGGCAACATTAATGGGACATAGTGGCTAGAATCCTAAACCCACCTAAAAGGGGTTGTGTCCAATTAAGTTGTGGAGAGCTTGGTTATAGATGTGTTGTACACAGGGGAGGCTTTCATCCCATGTGTGTGGATGTTTTGAGTTTTACATGCATAGAGTGTGTACAATCATCCTTGTTAGCCACCTATAATATTTTGTTATACCAAAAGGTGGCTAAGATCTTTTTTGAGCCTCCAAGGAACAAATTTTATCACTAAAAAATTGTTGGCTCTTGAAGTCTCTTTAAGGCCTCATGCCTTTGTCCCAAATCCTCATTTGCTGTCCCATTTTTTATACTCAGGAATTTCTGCTGACTCCAACTGAAAGACTGCTGAAAGATCGCCATTTCTCCTCTTCTCAAAACCTTTCATCTGCTCCCATTTTTCTCCATAAAAACTACCTTGTTTTCATGTCCTCTTCTTTCCATTTATGAAAATTTCACCTTCCATAGTTAAAAACTCACTTTTTAACTATTTCGGAACCCCCAAATCCATTAAAATCCTTGAAAATTTCTCATAAAAAATCAAATTTTTATTGCTATGGACCTAAGCCCCTTGGGCTAAGTCCTAAACCACTTCCCCCCACATGCCCATGTGTTAAAACCAAGCGCCAAAACTTTTCGGCGCTAATCGCATCGCAAATATCCAAAGGGTGCATGACTTTGAACCATTACAAAGCTCCGATTGCGATTAGCCTTTCATATAAAACCCTCCGATCATATTATTTCCTCATATAACCATAGAGCCCGCAATCGGGCCATAAACCATTGAAAAATCCCTCTCCGATCAATATTTTTCTTTGTAAACCCAAAAACCCACTTTCCGAAAGTTTTAAGTTAAAAACTTAAAACCATGTGTTGAATATAAATGGGTTGATTGAAAAGAGCCGATCGCGCAATCACAATCGGAAACAACACAAATGGGTTGATCGGAAAGACCAGGCTCAATGGCCCGATTGCGATTGGCCCTTGTCTCTATACTCCCGGGCATATTACATTCCATATATCCGAAGGCCCCGCAGTCAGGCGCCTGTCCGCTTTATATATATATTCTTCCGCCCGATCCATAAAAACCTTTGATTATTCCAAAAGTTTGGGTTTCATAAAAATATACAAGGGTTTCTCCCCCGATCCATTCTCCACCGTTGATCTCGTTCTTAGATCGACGGCCTGCGCTCAATCACAAAGTTTCCTCCGATCGCAATCGCAGACCTTCCCGTCTCACTCCCGTTTGCGATCCGCAGATTCCATCATAGCCGTCCATCTGTTCAGCGATCCGACGGCCATCGCACACCCTTGCGATCCCTCCAATTCATTCCCTGCCGTCGATCTGGTCCTCAGATCAACGGCCAGCGCTCAATCGCAAAGGTCTCAATCGCAATGTTTCAATCGCATATTGTTGTGTGACCTCCCCGATTGCGATCCTCCGATTAAATCTGGGCCGTCCATTTCCCGCCTATCCAACGGTCCTTATTCCCTCCGATCGCAAGTCTTACCGCCATTTCAAGACCCTCCGATTCACTTTCCGCCGTTGATCTGATCTGCAGATCAACGGCCAGCGCTTAATCGCATCGCTGCGTTTCAATCGCACGCACTTACCTGCCACCCCAGATGGAGATCCTCCGATTAGATCTGGACCGTCCACGTGTCCAGATCGGACGGTCCAAAACCACCCTGCCTTATTTCTTCTCCCCACTCTCATTTTTCTGTTTTGCGCCGATCTCCACCGTTAGATGTTTTTATCCGACGGCTACGCTCCTCCCCCGCCATCTGAAGCAGTTTAAACCTATTTTCCGCAGGATTTCTTAATTGTTTTGTGTTTGATGCAGGTGTTCTAAATGGTTCTCCATTGTATAACGAAGAAATGCCAAGGGCTGGGAATGACGATTCTCATGCCCTCGTTTCATTACAGAGAAGCCATTCACGGGGCTCTATTCCATGTTTCGTCAGTACTCTATGAGTATTGATGCCATAAAGCCCAGTGCGGGTCTGCACATCGACAAGACACTGTTTTAATTCAAACATAGTTAAAGAGTATCAGTTTTGAAGAGAGAGCATAGCAGATGAAGATTGAAGACAATTTTTATGGGGATTACAGCTAAGACAGTTATCAGAAGCCTAATCCACAATCTAAAACAGAGTTTAAAGGAAAATCTAAAGTGTTTTATCAGACAGAAAGCCTCCATCACCACATCTGAGGCAAATTGATTCCTCAGCTACCACCGAGCCACCTGTTGCCTCAAAGCATTCAAACAGAGGCCGAAGTTATTGAAGAAAATCTTATATTCACCTCCAGCACAGCCAAGAAATTACTCCACACAGCGTACAGAGCCTCAAAGTCAAATAAAGCTCCCACCGAGCTTTGATATTTATTGTAAAAAGTTAATACAGTGATCCACCTGTAAATTTCTCTCTCGAGCTCCTCAAAGGGCCGAGAAGTCTTGAACCTGTATTAATTATCTTGAGAGATCTTTTCTCAGATCACCTCCTCATTCTTCTATAAATACCTCAGAAGAAGATGAGAAATTGTTGGTTGCAGAACTTTGAAATACACTTGAGCTCGAGACTTCTATTTGTACATAGTGTTCACTGGCCCTTGAAGCTCTATTTGTGCTAGAGTAGTTAGGTTGAATAGTGAAGATGATTGCTAAACTGAAACATTGGACTTGAAGATTGTAACTGGTTTGACATCAATATAAAAGCTGTTTCTTGGGATCCTGGTCTTTATCACTGGTGAAGTGCCTTTTTCTTTGTTAATCGTTTTCCTTCTATGTATGCCATATTGTTCATTTTCCCTCTGTAAAGAACAGTTTAAACAGGGTTAGGATTTTCTGTATAGCAGTAACCTTCTCTGGCTGAGAAATCTTTATATTAATGTTTTCTTCAGATTTGTTTATTTAAGAATGATTCAATACAGTTTAAACAGTTAGGAATGTTGGCATTCCCTCGTCCTTCTGTTTGCTCAAACATTGTTCTCGAATGTTATTTCCATTATTTGCTATTAAAGTTAGACTAGAGAAGATATGGTTAGCCCCGATTCCTAGATTCTTTTCTCCAAAGGCAGATTCTGAAAGTTTCCCTTGGTTTTGACTGAAAGCAGACTAGGTTTAAAAGTACTTTATCTGATCTTAAGTTACACTCTGTTTTTCTTATGTGTTTTCATACTTTCTGAAGGTAATTATGTGGATTACTGGATTGTTTGTCAATTAAGCCGCTTTAATAAGAACTTGCCCAAGAAGTCTATGGTTAGCCCTGTCCTTGGTTGGTTTTAAAACAGTGACTTAAGAGACTTTTCTTGTTTGGACTGACTATAAATCCTCTGAGAAATTATTATCAGTTTCCACCCCTCCAACATTTTAATGTTTCCATTTCATCATTTTAATCTCAATAATCTTGTGGTATAGATAACTTGCCCCTTGGATCACACTTGATTTTGTTGTTCAATTAAAGCCCAGATATGAATCCATAGCCCAATGGACTAAAAACCAGCGTTATATCTATCTATCTGCCAAAACTATTCTATTTGCTTGCAACTTCTCACTTTTGAAACTTTTTGCACTTAGGACTTTCTCCTCAAGTAACATTTCATGCTCAACCATCCAAAACAAAACAAAACCCTTGGCCTTCATAACTAGCCTAATATCATTACCTTAAGCTTTCAAATACAATATCCATCTTTGTACATATTGGAGAGATCCCTCTCCGGATTCAGGAGGGCTAGATCCTAGAATCCCAAAGTTGGTTGAAATGATGTTAACTCTGTGATTGGACTCTCCCAATCTTGCTAATAAATTACAGAGACCTAACATGTCTGGCGACCATACTGGGGAATATCGAACCCAGAATCATTTTCATGTAAATATAATCATACGACGTCAGAGATTTGATTCATAGAGCATTTGCTTTATTAACCAGAGTAAAAAGTAGCCTTTTCAAGCACTGCCTAACATAGGTAATTATGATGAAACTTGTTTGAATCAGTGACAAACTAGGAAAACCCTAGGTTTCTCTTAAGACTTCATCTAACCTTGAAAAATCAGCTGGATTAGCCATAAGAGTAGACTAGCTTTGTCTCGCAACCTTAGCTAAGTTTTGAAACAAAGTTAGGATATTCTTAACAACCACAAAACAGAAAAATGATTTAGAAAAAGCTAAAAATATTTCAGATTGGAATTAAATAAACATGGTGGTGGACCATAAGACCTTTTACCTTTGAAAGGAGCTAAAAATTTGCACTTGGCGACTCCACAATCCTTGAACAGACCTTAAGACTCCACTGAGAACAACCCTTATCATTATAGTATCATTCAATTTCAGTTAGAGGACTGTAGGATTAAAATTGTAAAAACAGATTAGTTAACCTCTCCAAGATAGTCATATCTGGTTGAACTTTTCTTGTTTTGGGTCTAAACAACATAGCATAGTGGCTTCTAAAAAGATACACACTAGAGCCCATCCAGACCCTAACCCACCTGAGATAGTTGATAATCCAGAAAGTATCCTTTGGAAGTCTCCTAAGGTTAAATTATTAACTGTTTTCAGATCACCCTTGAGAGCTAAATCAGTCCCTGAAAATCTTTCAGCTCTGCAACAATCACAAACTGATTTAGTGAACCCATTTAGGACTAGGTCATTTGATGATATAATCCAGTTAGACTCTGAATCTTCACTTTCATCTCCTGAAACAAGTGAACATCCTGGTAGCAGGGAAACGACACCTCCTCATTTACATTTCCTTCACAATTTAGGTGTTTCCCATCCAAGATCATCTCAACAGTCTACTCCTGGTCCATCCACTTCTACTCACCCTACATCCACTGTTCAAACCACTTCACCTCAGCCCACTTTCCATTTTGTGAATCCACCTCCACCTCCTGCCATGGCAACATGATAGTGCCCTTAGTCCTTCCCGTACCACATTATCAATCTTCCACAGACTATCACCAAAATTGCATTACATGAGTTAGCAATAATATAACAAATATCTCAACATGTGGACAAGATGAATGGACTACTTTTGACAGTAAAACGAAATTGATGATGATTCTATCAAGCTCAGACTGTTTGCTCAGAGCTTAGGGGGAGAAGTAAGAAAATGGCTTAAAGGTTTAGCCCCCCGTAGTATAAATGACCTCCAAGGCTTCCATCAGACATTCTTAAATAAGTGGGAAGTGAGAAAGAATCCTCTCCAAGTCCTTGCTGACTATAACAATCTCCATAGGAACCCTGGGGAAAGTGTACAATCTTATTGTACCAGATTTAACAACGTCTATAATGCACTTTCCCCCGAACTAAAACCTCCTCAGGGCTCAGCTTTAAACAAATTTCCTGAAGGGTTTGATCCAGACATGACATATTCACTTAGAGAAAGAGTTTTTGCAACTCTTGAAGACATGCAAAGGGGTGCTCTTTCTGTGGAAGTGAACTTGATGGAGAAAAGAGCAAGAATGAAGAGCGAGAAGAGAGCATCTTTTAGAGAGGAATCCACACCTTCTACTTCCAACTCAAAAATGGAGAGAATGATGGAAGAAATGATGAAAGAGATGAGCATAATTAAGAGAGCACAAGCAAATCAAAATCAAACTGCTCCTCAAAATGGAAACCAAAATCAGAATGTTAGAAGGAACCAACCCCCAAACAGACCTAGGGAAGATGATCAACAGATCACCCCTCCCTTTCATAAAAACTATGTAAGTGAGGTTGAAGAAACAGAAGACATAATAGAGGAAGAGGATATCAACATGTTTGGGGAAGAAGATGATGACTTGGAAGTTCATTATGATAGAAAACAAGGTCTTTACACTCCTTATGATGACAAAAGAAATGGTAATGAAAATGATTATCAAGACATGGAAAATGTCATCATAGAACCTCAAAGAGAATATGACCTTAGAAGCAAGACCTGTCAACAAGCCCCCAACACCAAAACCTCTGAAAAATCCTCTCAAAGCAGCACCGCAGCCAAACCCAAAACAGCCAAACAAAAAGACAAAACAGTGGATGTTAATTCTGATAAGGATAAGGAGAAAAACACTCAAAATTCTGAAAAACAGAGTGAAGACATCAGCAGTACTAACACTTCAGCTAGTACTCCTTCTACAACAGTTTGTGTCAAATAAAAAAAACCAGCAAGTTGTAATTGTTGATAGAGTGACAGCTAATAAGGTTGAAAAAAGTGCTTCAAAGAATCAAACCCCTTTCAGCCTGGAACAGGAAATCTTAAAGATCAAAATCTCTGTTCCATTAACTGAGTTAGCTGCCCCAAAATGTATATAGGAACCAAATTTTGAAGGCTTTAAATATAGAGGAAAATGGAGATACAGTTAATCTTAGTGACGACCTACCAGAGTTTATTTTTGGCCCTAAGATTGAAGGGAAGTTTCAATAAGGACCAGTTCCTCCCTTTTATGTGAGTTTGAACATTCATGAAAAAATTCTACACAACGCTATGCATGATTCCGGGGCTTCTCATAATTTAATGCCTAAAGCTGTGATGGAGAGCCTTGGTTTAGAAATTACCAGACCCTACAAAGACCTATACTCCTTTGACTCAAATAGAGTAAAATGTCTAGGATTGATCAAATACCTCTGTGTTAACCTAGCCCAGATTCCAGCCAAATGTTTACTCATGGACATTGTTGTGGCTGATGTCCCCCCAAAGTATGGAATGCTATTATCAAGATCCCGGGGAGCTAAGTTACAGGGGACTATGCAGATGGACATGACATATGCGACCATTCCGGTTTTCAATCAGACCAGAAGACTTTACAGGGAGTCTCATATGCAATACATGGTTACAAGTCAAGACAAACCACGAAACTCTCCTATATATTCTGTCAATACAGGCCTTGATTCTTTTATCATGTTTAACAATGAAACTCCTAGTGAGCAAGTCACTTTAACAGAATTAAAGGCCGACAGGGAAGAAGAGTATAATAACGCAGAAGTGTCCAAACAGTTTTCCACATGTGAAAACATTAGTAAACAAATCATAGGTCTTGATTTACCGGTTATGAGTCCATTGTTTTTAGGACTTAACAACCCAGAAAATACCCCTAACATTTCTGGCATCATCCCTCAATCTATTGAATAATTTGAGGAGTCAAAACAAATTCAATTGGGTGCTGCTAATCATGAACAGTCAGAAGGCACCATAGTTAAAAAGGACAATCGCCAAACAGACGAAACCGAAGACAGTCCTTTATGGAGTATGTATTTTGATGGTTCATGCACTAGAAATAATGCCGGTGTAGGGGTTTGGATCATTAACACTGAAAACAACCACACAGAATGCATCTCATGCAAATTAAACTTTCAAGGTTCCAACAACATAGCAGAATATGAATCCCTTCTCTTAGGCTTGCATCTCTTGAAGAAATTAGGAGCCAGAAGAATTAATGTGTACGGGGATTCTGAGTTAATCATTAGGCAAGTCAATGGGGAGTATAATGCGAATCATCCCAGACTTAGAGCCTATCGGAATGATGTCATGGATCTTTTGACAACATTTGAGGAGTCAAACCCGAGTTTCATCCCAAGGAAAAAGAACATTATGGCCCACAATTTAGCTTTTGCGGCCAGGACATGTCTAACGCCATATGAGACTGGAGACAACACAACTCCGATAAAATTTAGACTGGCAGTACTTGATAACGAAAAATATTGGCAAGTGTTTGACAATGACAAACAAATAGAAGACTTCATGCAATTCAGAAATGAGTTCGAACTGCACAGTTCAGATTCAGATTATGATACAGACTGCAGTGAAGAAAACTTTCTTGGTGAAGAAGAATCATCTCCTCAACCTGCCAATATTAACCTATTGTCTAGCAAACTTAGGAACAAAACAGAATTAAGTGCAGAGTTAGAAACGGAAGAATTACAAACTCTGCATTCTAAAGATGAAAATTTGTCGAGTGGTCTAACGCCTTTAGAGGAGTTGTTTGATTTTAACGATGTGGCCAATAAACCAAAACTGGAACCTGTAGAGACTGAGATGGAGGAGTGCAATATAGGCAGTGAGGAAAAACTGAAAATGATCAAACTGTCCAAAACTTTGCCAGCTCACATTAAATTCAAATACATAGAGTTGTTCAAAGAATTTTCTGATGTTTTTGCATGGAGTTACGAAGATCTTAAATCCTATGACACTGAAATAATACAACACAAAATCCCTCTTAAAGAAAACCAAAAACCATTTAAACAGAAACTGCGCAGAATAAACCCTGTCCAGTTGCCATTGGTTCAGAAGGAGATCATAAAAATGTATGAGGCTGGCATTATTGTCCCTATTAGATATTCTGAGTGGGTATCTAATCTGGTGTCCGTTAGGAAGAAGACTGGAGAAATCAGGCTTTGTGTATACTTTAGAGACTTAAACAAAGTTTCGTTAAAAGACAACTACCCTTTACCAAAAATGGATCACATTTTACAAAGGGTGGTGGGGTCTAAAAGGATTTCGTTGCTTGATGGCTATTCAAGGTATAATCAGATTTTAGTTCACCCTGCTGATCAATTAAAGACAGCTTTCACTACTCCATGGGGCACTTTCATGTATGTGAAGATGCCTTTTGGTCTAATGAACGCTGGAGCAACCTTTCAGAGAGCCATGGACATAGCATTCTCGGAAGAATTGGGTTTCTTCATCATTATCTATCTGGATGATGTCACTGTGTTTTCAAAAACATATGAAGAACATTTAGAACATTTGAGAAAAGTTTTCGAGAAGTGCAAAAGGTTTGGAATATCTTTAAACCCTAAGAAGACACTATTTGGTCTCCAAGAAGGTAAGCTTCTTGGACACATTATTTCATAAGAGGGTATAAAGATAGATCCAAAGAGGATTGAGGCTATATTGCAAATCTCTCATCCTCGAAATATCAAAGAGTTGCAGTCTTTCATTGGAAAGATTAACTTTTTGAGAAGGTTCATCCCTAACTTGGCAGAGCTCCTTAGAAATATCACAAACATGTTTAAGAAGGAGCAAGGGATAAAATGGACCTTGGAAGCAAAGACATCCTTTGAGCTGGTGAAACAAGCATTAACCAAAACACCGGTTCTCATAAGCCCTGATTTTTCAAAAGATTTTTATATCTTCTCATTTGCATCGGAACATACCATTGCTGCTGTCCTTTTACAGAAAAATCCACAAGGACAAGAGCAGCCTATTGCATTCTTTAGCAAGGCATTGAGGGATGCCCCTTTGAAGTATAATATTATGGAAAAGCAAGATTTTGCTTTGGTTAAAGCATTGAAAGACTTTAGAGTATACATCCTTCACTCACACATCATTGCCTTTGTCCCTAATTCGGTTGTTAAAGACATTCTAACACAGGACCCAGATGGTAAGAGAGGTAAGTGGATTGATGTTATTCTCGAATATGATTTAGAGATAAAACCCACTAAACTCATCAAAGGCCAAGGTCTAGCTAGATTAATGGCTGAATCCAATTTTGAATTTCTTGATATTAATATGATTAATGCTTTGGACAGCCAAGAAGAATTCTCAACTCCCATTATTGAAAACCATTTTATGAATTCTCCTTGGTATGCTGATATCGTTTATGTTTTGCTTAATTTAAATACACCTCCCGGTTTGTCGAAAACAAAGGCAAGGTTCTTAAAACTGAAAGCAGTAAACTATTGTATTGTAGATAGGTGTCTTTATTGGAAAAATGCTAGTGGTATATTGCTTAAATGTTTGCCTGAGTTTGATGCAGAGAAGGTTAAGCAGGAATTTCATGAAGGAGAGTGTGGGGGTCATTTATATTGGAAGTCAACAGCCAACAAAATTTTGAGGGCTGGTTTCTATTGGCCTACTCTTTTTCCTGATGTACACAAGATGACCACTACTTGCCATAAATTCCAACCATTCGAAGGCAAAAGAAAATTGTTACCCCTTCCTCTGCATCCAATCACTGTTGAAGCCCCATTTCAACAGTGGGGACTTGACTTCATAGGTGAAATCCATCCCTCATCTTCTGCCCAGCATAGATGGATCCTTACTGCCACAAACTATTTCACTAAGTAGATAGAAGCCATTCCTTGTAGGCAAGCCAATGATTCAGTTATTATAAAGTTCATAGAAACCAATATCCTTTCCAGATTTGGCTGTCCTACCAAGATCATCACAGATAATGCAGCAGCGTTTGGATCAAAGAAAATGGTTGACTTCTATCATAAATACCAGATAACACTAGGGCATTCCACAGCCTATTACCCTCAAGGTAATGGACTTGCAGAATCTTCCAATAAAAGCTTAGTGAACATAATCAAGAAACTGTTGGAGGACAATAAAAAGTCTTGGCACACAAAGCGAGTCCATGCACTTTGGGCTGACAGATTAACCTTGAAGAAATCTATTGGTATGTCACCTTTTCAGCTTGTGTATGGTACAGATGCAATCTTTCCTAATAGCCTTGGTGTACCAGTTATGAAGTTTATCCAAGAATTGCATACTGAAGATAATGACATGATCAGAAGAATAAATCAGACCATTCATATTCAGCAAATCAGAGAGGAAGTGTATAACAAAACATTGCAGAAACAGGACAGCATTAAGAAGATTTTTGATAGAAGAACAAAGGCCAACAATTTCAAGATTGGGGACAAAGTTTTAAAGTGGGACTCAAAGAGGGAAGACAAGGGAAAGCATGGTAAATTTGACAATCTATGGCTTGGCCCTTACTCTATTCATTCAGTTGTTGGAAACAATGCATTCTTCTTACAAGAGCTGGATGGAACAGATTTGTTTGGGGGTCCTGTCAATGGCAGGATGCTCAAGCATTACTTCTCTTGATTCATGATATGTTTTTAAGCCTTCCTTTTTCTTTTTCATTATGAATATTTCATCCACCATTGCATTCAAAGTTATGAAAAATCAAAAAATACAAAAACAAAGAATGAAAGAAAAGAGGGCAGAAATGAAAAACAAGAAAGGCACAGCCCCATGCCAAAAAGAAAAATAAATCTGAAAGTGTGCAAGCTTAAATGCCACTCCTGCAAAACACACTTCTAGTTAGTCAAACTGTTTAATCTTGACTAATTAGCTTTCAATTTTCTGCTGATAGGGTAGTGAATTTGATTTGCCAAACCATTTAATCTTGGCTTATCAGTAGATAGATTAGGATAGAAATTAAGGTTCAAACAAACTCAAAATCTGAACCAAAGTTTCCAAAGAGAGATGTCTCAAAATTGTTTTATTTTCTGATTCATAAAAGAGGAAAAACTGGTTCTAATTTGCTCAAAATCTGAATCAGATATCAAGGAAGAGATAGCTCATAGAAAAAAGAAAAATCATAGTTATGAAAAGAAGAGAGAAGGCCATAATAAGAAGCTTTCAGATCTTAAGCCTTCAATTTTTGATGTTCAGTTTCTGCAAATAATAATCTATGTGCAGCATGTTTTTATGCCATTGATCATAGCAAGTCGAACAGCTCAATATTGACTTGACTATTTTTAAATTTCTATTGTAGAATTTAGAGAATGAAAGTTTGTTGGACTGTTTAATCCCAACAGACAGTAGACTAGGTAGAGAAATATCTGAGCTCAACTGTTTAATCTGAGTTCAGGGAGAAATAAGGAGTAGAAATAGATTAGATTTCGCACTTTTTAAAAGAATAAAATGTTGTGTAAAGAGTTTGCCAATCCAAGTACACTCTGATGAAGAAAAAATGCTAGATCTGTAGGATTGGGTAGGTAGCAAGCTGGTTGATAAAGGTCCATTGTTTTCATGGCTGCCAAATATGTTTTTAGAGAAGATCATTCAATCACAGAAGGACAGCCCAATGGATGAGGAAACTAATCAGCCTCCCAGAAATCAAGTCTGAATTCTTGATGCCTTCAAGAAGGCACCATCCCCAAGTGGAGCCACTGTTAGCCACCTATAATATTTTGTTATACCAAAAGGTGGCTAAGATCCTTTTTGAGCCTCCAAGGAACAAATTTTATCACTAAAAAATTGTTGCCTCTTGAAGTCTCTTTAAGGCCTCATGCCTTTTTCCCAAATCCTCATTTGATGTCCCATTTTTTATACTCAAGAATTTCTGCTGACTCCAACTGAAAGACTGCTGAAAGATCGCCATTTCTCCTCTTCTCAAAACCTTTCATCTGCTCCCCTTTTTCTCCATAAAAACTACCTTGTTTTCATAAGTCCTTTTCTTTCCATTTATGAAAATTTCACCTTCCATAGTTAAAAACTCACTTTTTAACTATTTCGGAACCCCCAAATCCATTAAAATCCTTGAAAATTTCTCATAAAAAATCAAAGTTTTATTGCTATGGACCTAAGCCCCTTGGGCTAAGTCCTAAACCACTTCCCCCCACATGCCCATGTGTTAAAACCAAACGCCAAAGCTTTTCGGCGCTAATCGCATCGCAAATATCCAAAGGGTGCATGACTTTGAACCATTACCAAGCTCCGATTGCGATTAGCCTTTCGTATAAAACCCTCCGATCATATTATTTCCTCATATAACCATAGAGCCCACAATCGGGCCATAAACTATTGAAAAATCCCTCTCCGATCAATATTTTCCTTTGTAAACCCAAAAACCCACTTTCCGGAAGTTTTAAGTTAAAAACTTAAAACCATGTGCTGAATATAAATGGGTTGATTGAAAAGAGCCGATCGCGCAATCGCAATCGGAAACAACACAAATGGGTTGATCAGAAAGACCAGGCTCAATGGCCTGATTGCGATTGGCCCTTGTCTCTATACTCCCGGGCATATTACATTCCATATATTCGAAGGCCCCGCAGTCGGGCACCTGTCCGCTTTATATATATATTCTTCCGCCCGATCCATAAAAACCTTTGATTATTCCAAAAGTTTGGGTTTCATAAAAATATGCAAGGTTTTCTCCCCTGAATGGTTCTCCACCGTTGATCTCGTTCTTGAATCAACGGTTATCGCTAAAATCGCAATCGCAATGTTTCACCCCCGATTGCCGATCCCCGATTTAATCCTGACCGTTGATCTTGTTCTCAGATCGACGGCCTGCGCAATCGCAAGTTCCCTCCGATCGCAATCGCAAACCTTCCCGTCTCACTCCCGATTGCGATCCACCGATTCCATCGCAGTCGTCCATCTGTTTCACAATCCGACGGCCATCGCACACCCTTGCGATTCCCTCCGATTACATCCTATCCGTTCTTTTCCCGCTGATCCAACGATCCTTATTCCCTCCGATCACAAGTCTCGCCCCGTTTCGAAAACCCTCCGATTCACCTTCCACCGTCGATTTGATCTGCAGATCAACGGCCAGCGCTTAATCGCATCGCTGCGTTTCAAATCGCATCCCCTTTTTTGCCACCCCCGATTGAGACCCTCCAATTAGATCTGGACCGTCCACGTGTCCAGATCGGACGGTCCAAAACCACCCCGCCTTATTTCTTCTCCCTGCTCTCATTTTTCTATTTTGCGCCGATCTCCTCCGTTAGATGTTTTTATCCGACAGCTACGCTCCTCCCCCGCCATCTGAAGTAGTTTAAACCTATTTTCCGCAGGATTTCTTAATTGTTTTGTGTTTGATGCAAGTGTTCTAAATGGTTTTCCATTGTATAAACGAAGAAATGCCAAGGGCTGGGAATGACGATTCTCATGCCCTCGTTTCATTACAGAGAAGCCATTCACGGGGCTCTATTCCATGTTTCGTCAGTACTCTATGAGTATTGATGTCGTAAAGCCGAGTGCGGGACTGCACATCGACAAGACACTGTTTTAATTCAAACACAGTTAAAGAGTATCAGTTTTGAAGACAGAGCACAGCAGATGAAGATTGAAGACATTTTTTATGGGGATTACAGCTAAGACAGTTATCAGAAGCCTAATCCCCAATCTAAAACACAGTTTAAAGGAAAACCTAAAGTGTTTTATCAGACAGAAAGCCTCCACCGCCACATCTGAGGCAAATTGATTCCTCAGCTACCACCAAGCCACCTGTTTCCTCAAAGCATTCAAATAGAGGCTGAAGTTATTGAAGAAAATCTGATATTCGCCTCCAGCACAGCCAAGAAATTACTCCACACAGCGTACAGAGCCTCAAAGTCAAATAAAGCTCCCACCGAGCTTTGATATTTATTGTAAAAAGTTAATACAGTGATCCACCTGTAAATTTCTCTCTCGAGCCCCTCAAAGGGCCGAGAAGTCTTGAACCTGTATTAATTATCCTGAGAGATCTTTTCTCAGATCACCTCCTCATTCTTCTATAAATACCTGAGAAGAAGATGAGAAATTGTTGGTTGCAGAACTTTGAAATACACTTGAGCTCGAGACTTCTATTTATACATAGTGTTCACTGGCCCTTGAAGCTCTGTTCGCGCTAGAGTAGTTAGGTTGAATAGTGAAGATGATTGCTGAACTGAAACATTGGACTTGAAGATTGTAACTGGTTTGACATCAATATAAAAGATGTTTCTTGGGATCCTGATCTTTGTCACTGGTGAAGTGCTTCTTTCTTTGTTAATCGTTTTCCTTCTATGTATGCCATATTGTTCATTTTCCCTCTGTAAAGAACAGTTTAAACAGGGTTAGGATTTTATGTATAGCAGTAACCTTCTCTGGCTGAGAAATCTTTATCTTAATGTTTTCTTCAGATTTGTTTATTTAAGAATGATTCAATACAGTTTAAACAGTTAGGAATGTTGGCATTCCCTCATCCTTCTGTTTGCTCAAACATTTTTCTCGAATGTTATTTCCATTATTTGCTATTAAAGTTAGACTAGAGAAGATATGGTTTGCCCTGATTCCTAGATTCTTTTCTCCAAAGGCAGATTCTGAAAGTTTCCCTTGGTGTTGACTGAAAGCAGACTAGGTTTAAAAGTACTTTGTCTGATCTTAAGTTACACTCTGTTTTTCTTATGTGTTTTCATACTTTCTGAAGGTAATTATGTGGATTACTGGATTGTTTGTCAATTAAGCTGCTTTAATAAGAACTTGCCCAAGAAGTTTATGGTTAGCCCTGTCCTTGGTTGGTTTTAAAACAGTTACTTAAAAGGCTTTTCTTGTTTGGACTGACTATAAATCCTCTAAGAAATTATTATCAGTTTCCACCCCTCCAACATTTTAATGTTTCCATTTCATCATTTTAATCTCAATAATCTTGTGGTATAGATAACTTGCCCCTTGGATCACACTTGATTTTGTTGTTCAATTAAAGCCCAGATATGAATCCATAGCCCAATGGACTAAAAACCAGCGTTATATCTATCTATCTGCCAAAACTATTCTATTTGCTTGCAACTTCTCACTTTTGAAACTTTTTGCACTTAGGACTTTCTCCTCAAGTAACATTTCATGCTCAACCATCCAAAACAAAACAAAACCCTTGGCCTTCATAACTAGCCTAATATCATTACCTTAAGCTTTTCGAAGACAATATCCATCTTTGTACATATTGGAGAGATCCCTCTCCGGATTCAGGAGGGCTAGATCCTAGAATCCCAAAGTTGGTTGAAATGATGTTAACTCTGTGATTGGACTCTCCCAATCTTGCTAATAAATTACAGAGACCGAACAATCCTATTGACAACCTATGTTTGGCCATCATTTTGAGGGTGGAACGTTGTGGACTTAGTGAGCTTGTTGTCTAGCATCGACCACAGACTTGGCCAAAATGTAATAAGGAACCTTTTGTCCCAATCTGAGATAATGGATAGTGGGGTCCCAAAGTGTACCCACACTCATTCAAAGGAGAGTTTAGCAGTGGATTCTACCATGATATTCTTCTTGTAGGCCGCCATAATGGCCATGTTAGAGAATCTGTTGACGACCACAAAAACACAGTCATTTCCATGCTTGGTAGAAGGAAGGCCCGACATGTAATCCATGGAGATGGATTCCCAAGGTCGATTAAGGCTAGGAAAGGAATTATATAGGCCTTGCTTCTTGATGGTGAGTTTAGAAATGACGTAGGCAGTGTAGGATTCGATGTACTTCCCTACATCCTATCGAAGGTTCCACCAATAGAAATACTTCTAAAAAACTGCCACTATTTTCTCGATCTCGAAATGTACAGTGACCCAACTGTAGTGCGCTTCCAAAATCATCTTGGAATGCTCACTTGAAGGAACAAAAAGGTGTCCTACATGGCATAACAGTGAATCCTGGAGGTGAAAATCTAGAACTCGCTTACCTTACAATATCATCTAGTATGTGTTGCTGAATTATAGATCACTTTTGTAGATATGTGGCCAACTCGAAGTCTCGTGCCCACAAGAGTCTAGCACACTGGTTAGCGCCACGATCAGTGTTCGATTGAGGCAGTATGCAACATTATTGGTGCTTCCATTTTTGCACTTGATTTTCAAATGGAACTGTTGCAGGTATGTGGACCATTTCTGATGGTGATCGTTTTGAAGCTTCCTTTGTGTTTGTATGAACTGCAAAGGTCATTGATCTATGTGGATAACCATTTTCTTCCCTAAAATGTAATGATTCCATTGTCGACAGACATGCATAATGGAATACATCTCTTTATCATAGTTGGGATACTTCCAGATTATTTCTGAAAGTGTTTCACTGTCATATGCCACTGGATTCCCATGTTGAGTAAGAACTACCCCAATAGCATGGTCAAAGGCATCTATCTCGATCTAAAATGGTTGCTGCAATCTAGATATGTGAGCATTGGTGCAGAGCAGAGTTGTCGCTTCAACTCTGCAAATGCCTTCTATTGAGATTCAAACCAAAATAATTTTTCTTTTACTCCTCCCTTGGTGACTTCACTCAAAGGCCAACTGATATGAGAGAATCCCAACACAAACATGCAGTAGAAATTGCTAAGACATAGAAAGTTGCAGATCTCTGTTAGAGTGGTTTGGGCTGACCCATCCCAAATGACCTAGATCTTGGTTGGGTCCACATGCACCACCCTCTTATGAATGATGTATCCTAGATATTGAACCTAGGTCATGTCGAAAGTGAATTTCTCTAAATCAGCACACAACTTGTGTTGCCACAATTTCCGAAGGACCTATCGAATGTGGTGGAGGTTCTCTTCCCAACTCTGGCTGAAGATCATGATGTCATCCAAATACACCACCAAAAATGATTTGGTGAATGGTCAAATGATGTCATCCATAAACTTCATGAAGGTTGTGGGGTTATTCGTAAACCGAAAGGCATGAGCAACCATTCAAAAATGCCCTCCTTGGATTTGAAGGAAGTCTTCTTCACATAAAAGTTTTCTATTGGTACTTGGTGATACTTCGACTTCAAGTAAATATGACTGAAATATTTCCCCCCTTTGAGTTTCTCCAGAAGGTCATCAATCCATGGGATCAGATACCTATTCTAGACAATGATCTTGTTCAATTCCCGATAGTCAATACCGAGTCTCCAAGTCCCATCCTTCTTCTGCACCAACACGATCGAGCTCTCATAGGGCGATGAGCGTGGCCAGATGTGACCTTTCTGCAACAAATCCTGAATCTTCCTCTTGATTTCATTTTTCTTCAGAACAAAGTGCTGATAGATCGGTCCTTTGGGTAGCAGTACATATGGGGTCAGATCGATGGAATGCTTGACCTGACAGTGTAGAGGTACCCCTATGGGGGAGGTGAAGATGTCCCCGTACTCCTCCACAACCTTGTCCATTTGTTGCTGTCATGCAGAGGAGCCCTATCTGGAGGTCATTGACACAATATTCTTCTTTCTCTAAGGGTGGATCATAAGGAAAAAAAATTTCCGTGTTTTGGAAATGAGCTTACTGGATTGCTTTGCAGTGATTAAAGAGATGGTGGTATGTGGTTCTACCTCTGGTATCTTATACAACGTATTACCCAAAGTAACAATGGCAGTGTGAGGCCTAGACTCATACTTAACATGTCACTTCCAAAATTACGGTCGGCCTAATAATACATCACAAAATTCGAGAGGAGCAACATCACATAATACATCATTCGTGAAGGGCTTTATGTTGTAGGGAACACGACACTATTGGCTGACGTGGATATCTCATCCTTGGTGAAGCCACTCAATGGGGTACGGTTGTGGGTGTGTTATGGTCAGTAGGCACAACTGCTTCATGACCTCTACTAAAATGAGGTTATTTTGGCTCCCGTTGTCAACAATGAACTGCAACGGTGAGCCCTTCACCCAAATCTGGGAATGGAAGAGGTGCTCCCCCTCCTCTATATCTTCAGGTTCCTCCTTTTGGACCTTGGTGGTGGCAACGATGGTACTCGGCTCCGCATCGATAATTTTATTCCATTTTTCATTCCCCTTTTTAGGTTCTGACTCAGATCGGAACATGCATCTAATTTGGAAGCCTTTAGCTCGACCATCGGTGACTACTTGGCCCAACACTCACTTGTGTTGTGATTGGAGCTCTTATGGACCTCGAACCACTTTCTTGTGTCCTTCTTTGGATTTGTGGTGTTTTTCTTCACTTGCGGCTTCAGTGGGTTATCCTGGGCCACCCCACCTTGGATTTTTCCTTTGTTTAGTTGTTTGGGGGTGCCTTTCCCTTGCTTCTGATTCATAGATCCAAAGTCTTACTTCTTATGTTTGAATTTCTTCTCAATCTTGGAAACATACGAGTATACTACACCAAATGAGGATATTTCAAGGAACTTCATTTCCTCCTAGATTTATCCATATAGACAACTGCGGTACTTAAGCACCAATTGTTTCTTTGAATCTTTGATACCCAACTTTGTGTGTAGGGTATGGAACAGATTCGTCAGCTCATGCACATCATGATCCCTTTGTTGTCATAGTGTAGTCCATTGTATGTACTTGTCCTCATAGCTCCCCATAGGGTAATATTGTTCCTTGACGACGTCTTGAAAATAATTCCAAGTGGGTTCATTCAAGAACAGGGAGGATTCCCCCTCGTCCTTTTGCTCACAGTAGGTTTCCCACCAATCCTTGATAGTAGGTTTCCCACTAATCATTCAGATGGATAACAATATTATTAATGGATCATACCTCCCAAAGATTGCTACGAGCTACAATTTGTAAGCGAAATTAGAAAGTGTTAAACATCTCCTCTCCAACTTCGAGTATGTCACCATGGACCATGTCTATCGAACAAGAAATAGAGTGGCAAACTGGTTCAAAAATTTTGGATCAACTAATATGCACAAAATTTTATCCTTGGCTTGGGGGGATATCTAGAGCAATGCAGACCTTGACCTAGGATACGTCCAGGCCCTCCAAGCTCTTGCGGATGCATACCTTTAGGTCCCCAATGGGGGTTTTTTAATTCATGGATAGATGGAGCGGGTGGCATCAGCGGTGCCTGTCCCACATCCACATGCATCCCCTACCTTAGATTAATGAGTAATAATGTGAAAGGACAATGACTCTTATTTTCAATGATTAAGGCCACTATTAAACTAGGCCTGTGATGTTCATCTGGTTGTGTTTGGTTATGGATGGAAATGAGCTGGGTGTGCAGAGAGGAGAAGGTCACTGTGTTTCTGCATGGCCCTTTGAGGTCTTTGTCATAGGGAAGAAGCGAAATGGAATTTGGGTGGATGGTGGTGTCATTGACCGACCCTTAGAACCTGGGATGAATTAAAACACTAGAAGGAGCTGCGTTGGGCCATTCAGTACCTATGGTGGAACACAGATAGGAGGATAGGAGTCAATGGGGGTTAACCTCAGTAAATTGAAGGAAAAATGCTTTATTCTGGTTTCTAAAGGGAGGAGCTCTCAATTTCATGCCCAAGGATGTTGGCCGACTGTAGGATTGAGACGAGGTGGGTGGGGAGGTGTGTTTCCACCGAAACCCTCCAAGGAGGCTTTCGTAAGTTTTTGGTTGTCCCTGTGGCATCTAACCAGAGTCACTTTGCCCATTTTTTTCGGGGTGTAAGGTGGTAGTCTGTCTTGTGGGTGGTGATCTGTCTTGTGGGTGGTGCATCATTATCCTCTGTTTGGCCTTCAAAGTTGGTGAAAAGTCTGTGTTTCTTTCTTTTATTGTGTTTGGGTGTGAGTGTTTTATTGGGGATCCTACCGAGATGCCTCATCAAAGGGGAAGTTTGCACTGGGGAGTGTTGGCTCCCCGTGATTTGCAAGATTGGAAAGAACAACTCTGCAGGGAACCACATCAAACCACTTTGGAGTCCAAGGATATAGCCTTCTTGGACTCAGAGAGGGCTCTCTCTATGTTATTGTTTGAAAATGATGTTATCTTTGTGCTTATGTTTTATGATCTTAGGCTAGTTATGAAGTTTTGAGGACTTGTTTGTTTTGATTGATTGAATGGTTAATTGATAGATCAATGGTGTGATTAATTGAGGGAATGTTTCATCTGAATAGATAGACCATGAGAGACCTTAATTCATTGGGAAATGGAGTCATAAAAGGATTTAATTGTTCACAAACTCTGCAAGGGTTTTCATAGGGCAAGCTAACTATATCAAGTGGATCTCTTATATTAGATGGTATATGAAATGACAGTAAGTTGTGAAAACAGTAAAACTAAAGGGCAATTAAGAATCCTTTAACTCTACTTCAACAAGAAAAGCCTTTTAGGTAACTATTTGAGGCAAACCAAAGGACATGGCATACCATAGACTTCTTTGGCCATACTTTAATAAGAAAACCTTTCAAGAAAACAATCCAACAATCCTAGGATTACTTTCAGACAAATAAAACATTTAAGATAATAGTCAGCATAACTAAAGAGAAATTAAGAATTATTTAATCAACTGAAAAGAAATTTGCAGCAACGGTTCCAGACATACCAAAGGACAGGGCATACCATAGACTTCTTTGGCTGGAATCTACTAAGTAAACTTCAAAGAAAGGTCCAAAAAAAATATATTTCAAGCTACACCAAAGTACATGGCGTACCATAGACTTCTTTGGCTTGACTCTATTGAATCATTTATAAGACAACAAGCTAGGTGGAACCAAAGAGAAATTAATAATTCTCTAATCAGACCTTGCAGAGGAAAACATTAAGATAAAGAAAGAAGACATAATCAGGGTGCCAAGACAGCATATCCTAATCTAAAAATTTTGTTCTTTTATCAGAGAAGTAATGTACATAATGGAAAACAAAAGGAAAACATTGACAAAGAAGGAAAACTTCACCATTAATATCGCTCAATAATCCTGTGAATGTGCTTGTATTACTGATGTCCAAAACAATTACATTACTCTAGTACAATAGTTCTCTGCAACTCAGATCTTTCTCAAATCCATCCTAAAAATCATCAACTGATCAAACAACCCACCATTCCACAAATTCAAACAAGCAACCAACAATGATAATGACTAATACATGAAGTATTTATCTGCAAGATGAGGAGGTGAGCCTAAGCTAGGGTTTCAGATTTTTATTTATTATAGATTTAATTTATTTTTGACCTTTGAGACCATGCAAGGCCCAAGGAAAAATATCTATGATTGACTCACTGCAATAATAACTCCTAACTTAACAGTTTGAGCTAATTTTGGGATATTCTTGACTTTTGAGGCTTTTTCAATAACTTTTCAATAACTGATGAGTAGCTGGAAAATATCTCTGATTGTTTCAATAACTGTGGTTGCCTTTATGTAGTAGAATAAGGCCATAGGTGGAAAAATGTGTCCCTGAAGGATTTGAATGTTGTTTGCTGATTTATTCAGTTCTAAGTTCGTGTTAATCATCCTTGTTTTATCCTTTAAACTCTGTTTTTAAGCCTTTAATCTTGGATTTACCTTTACTATCTGTTTCACTGTCTTTTCTTTTAATTCTGCCTTTATCTCTGATTTATGAATTAACCTTTTGATTTATCCTTTAATCCTTTTATCTTCACTGCCACGGTCTTTTAACTATTTTCTTCTTTTCACTATATCTTTGTCTTCAATTAGCTGCGCAGGGGGCATCTTCTGCTGTCGGGGGGCTTAAATAACCACAAATGATCATGATTTATTGGTTATTATGCTTGATTTTGCACCTTCAGTCCTTCTAATAAAACAATTTCACTCGATCGCCACCCAGATCACTCATTCAAAGGATTTCAGACCCTTGGAATGCATTTCTTGCATTCCTACCATGAAACCTGCATAATAAAACAAACTGTTAGTTTTAAAACCTGCATTCGGGGGATTTTCTGCGTTTACTTGGGGTTTTCAAGCATTAGGAGAAATTGTAGAGATGTAAATGGCAGTTTGGGCTTTATCGCAGAGCCACAGGGCTCTCGAATATTCAAATTGGGCGGCGATATCGAGGTTTTGGTGGGAGGAAAGAGGGCGGTCTTCGTGAGCGAGGGAGGTGGTTTTCACATGGGATGGAGAGTGGTAAATGGTATCAGAGGAAGGTGTGTCATTACATATGGGGGGTGTTGCATGGCAGAGGGTATAGGCTGTAAAACCGATCATTTCGTAAGGTTGGGGTTTGTTTAACCCCCGTGCTATAATATGTGCGATATCAGATAGGGGCTGTTGGATTGGGGTATCATAGATCTATGGTAGTTAGGGATTAATGGAGTGAAGGGTAAGTCAAAGGGAGTGGGACCAAGGTGGAAAGGTGGTGGGGTTTTAATGGAGCATGGGGTTTGGTGAAGAGCGGGGCCCATAGGTTAATAAAACAAGTGGGAGCACTTTTTATTAAAGAAAAGGGGAGGGGCATATGGAGGGTTTCAACCAAGTGCGGGGGTTAAAAAAATTAAGGTGGGGCTCGAATATTTATAAAGGGGCGGGGTTACAAAACACAAAAATTCAGGTTTTAATTTAATTTAAAACAAAGTTTTAAATATAAAACAAATAATCCCGAACATTATATTCTTTGACTCAAAACAACGTAAAAAATGAGTTTTTACATTGTTTTTAGGGAAATGAGGGAAAATGATGAAGGTGAGGGGGTCAAATGGAGTTCGTAGGAATGAAAGTGGGTTTTTAGTGGGAAAAATGAGGAAATGAGGCTTTAAGAAGGAAAGAAGGATAAAAATGAGAGGATTTAAAGCCCAAAATGAGTTCTTGAGAGCAGGAATGAAAATTTGAGAAGGCATACTGAGATATAGTGATCAAGGATAAATAAAGATAATGAAGGCAACGAGATTTCCGAAGATATTTGATAGTGAAGGAATGTTATCTTCAGTTGATTATAGGAAATCCATAGTCACCTAGTGAATCTATAGAATACAAGAGGATAACAGTGGCTCCAGCTGGGGAGGGAAGCTCCTTTAGGAGGTGTAAAGAACCTGATATTTCAAATCTATGGAAATTGTAGAGAGATTGTAGATTAGTGTTGTTAGTGACCCATGATTTGGCAGATTGGTAAACCAAATGATAGGTTAACATCAGACCAATTTTTGGAGTCCTAAGACCTAGCCTTCCTAGACTCAGAGAGGGCTCTCTCCATTGTGCGAAGGATGTGAGCTTGTTCGCTTTGGATGATTGATTTTAGGCTAGTTGTTAAGTGTAGGTTTGTTTGTTTGTTTTGGGTTGGGGTAAGATGATCAAGTAGGATAGGTGGAGTGAGAGGTTATCAAATCAATTGGGCAATGGAGTCTATGAATTTATTGATATCTTGGTAGGGAATTAGGGTACATCATAGGGCAAATATAGTGTAGTTAATGGATCTTTTAAGTTTATGTGTGAGGTGAAATGAAAAATAAGTTTGGGAACCAAGGTAGGGAAAAGGGAAGTTAATAATCCTTTGTCAAATACCTATGAACAGGGAGGTCTTTAATATAGATAAGCAAAAGATACTAATCATGAGATAGGGCGCACCATTTACTCAGTGACAATACTTTTAAACAAATAAACATTGAAGATAAACAATCCAGTAGAACACGGAAGAAAGAAAACTTATCTAACCTTAATGATTCAACTTTCAAGATTTGAAAACATATAAGAAAGAAATAGCATCAATAAATGAAGAGGGAATGCCTAAATATCATTCATTAAACTATAAATAACTTCAAGGTAAGTTGATAAGCATATTCAAAGGGCAAGATCGAAACAAGAGCTCTTTGACTTAACCTAACAATCAATACATCAAAGAGAGATTTCAAGATAGAGTTTAGATAGCCTTAAACAAGTAGGGCTTACCATGAATCATGTTTATAAACTAGCATACTAATCCAATAATGAAATATACAATCTTAGGTGGGCCTAAGGAGCAATGAAGAATTGTTTAAGCTAACCCAGCATAAGAAAACATGAAAACAATAGCTAACAGGAGGACTGAGGTGCCTCAAACAACATTTCTCATCCTATACTCTTCTGAGCTACTAAAAAATAGAAATATGGGAATATGGAAAACAAGAAAAACATGAACATATGAGAGATACATCACCATTAACTAAACTTAGGGATCCTGCAAGCAAGCCTTCATCACCATCAATCAAGGCAATCCATCCACAAGCTCCACAACACTAAATTGTTCTTCAACTTTCAAAAACCATGTATTTCTATTAAAAACATCAATTTTCCATGTTTACAATGAATCCTCATGCATTATATAACAAAAAAGGAAGAGGAGAGCCCACTAGAGCATCTAGAAGCCTATTGGGCAATCAGAAATATCCTAAGTTGTCCTTGAGGCCTTAAAAGGCCTAAGGCACAAAAATATCTAACAAAATATCTTTTCCGGCCCAAAATAGAAATTGTATTGATTTTTAGGCCCTGAAAATCATGAGAAAACTTTCCAAACGCACATTCTACTCAGTCATCTACAGGAGAATAGCGCACTGTGTCAAACAGTGAAAAAAATTCCAGGTGCGCAGTGCAGAAATAAGCCTTTTTGCAACAGTCTTTTGGAGGTCTTCCCAACACCGGATTTGTCTCCGTGATGGATCGTTGGAAAGCCTGATGAGTCTAATTTCCAAAAATGTTTGATTTTGGCTTAGTGGATGCGATTTACCTACTAAAAAATCAAATCTCCCAACACTGCTCTATACGTAGCACCTGGTCTGAAAAGGAGGCAAAAAGGTCAATTTTTTAATGTTTTTTGTTCTTTTGAGGGGTAAAAATGCTCCAAATGATCTGAAAATTGGTGCATAGACTATTGGTGATGTGAAAAATTTTAAAATGTAAACTTTGAGAGCTGAGGATGCACCAAGTTTGTGCGTAGCTCCTAGGGTGCTGTGCTCCTAGGGGTCAAAATTTGGAAAAAACAAAAAGTTGTCCAATTTGCCTCAAAATTTTTGGAGAGACCCCTCAAGAGGTTTTGGACACTTTTTGAGAAGCCTCAACCAAGATTCCAAGGCTATCATGCACTTTGGCTCTGTTTAGGTCTTCTAGCTCAATGAGGGCCTTCTTTAGCTTGGCACTAGCAAGCATGCTTTTCCTTACATAATGTTTGGTCATTTTCTTTTGTAGGGCAAGGACCTTCTTCACCTCCTTGAAATGCTTATGTTCCTCTTTGTAATAGTGGATGACCCTTTGAGCCATATCAAAGTCCCTTTCCCATTCCTGAAGTTGTGCATCTTTCTCCAAGAGAAGCAATTTAGTGTTCATTTCCTGGTCCTCATTATCACTGTCTAGATAAATGAACTGAGGGCCTTGAGAAGTCCTTTTTATCCTTTTACTTATTCTTACCTTCACCTGCTCACCTGTTTCCATATTTTCCTTTCCTTTGTCTTGATGCTTGATTGCTCGAGGAGAGATGGCCCTTTGCCTTTTGGAGGCAGCAAAAACATCTCTCCTGCTTCTGTGATAGGTGCATGTGAGAGGATTGATGAGGGTGTTTTTACCTTTGGAGGTGTCACAAGCCTTTTCATCTTTGTCATGGCTTTCATGAGTCACTTGATGCTCCATAGGGTTACTGATTTCTTGACCTTTAACCTCATCATCATCCTTGCTTCCCTCACTGTTTTGGCCCTTTTTCTCATCATGGGGCTCATTGATTTCAACTCTGTTTTCTTGCTCACTGTTTCCTTCTTCGGAAGCTGCCTCTTCTTGGTCATCATCACTCTGCTATTCTTCTTCTTTAAACTCTGTTTCTGTCCCATAATCTTCATCATTTTTACCACTTTCATCATCTTTATTAAGCTTTGCATTTGTAACACTGTTTTCTGCTTTATTCTCTTCACTTCCTTCCATGCTATCATCACCCTCTTGGTCTTCCTCAATAGTTTTTGCCTCTTCCTCACTACTGTTTGTTTGTTCTTCATGGTCACTGCCCTCATTATTTCCTTCGGTACTGATGTCTTCTTCGTTGTTGTCTTCATCTACCTCACTATCCTCTTCCTCATCATTGTCATCTGTTTGCTCCTTATTGGAGCTATTGTCAGCTTCTTCACTTGGTACATTAGGAGAAGAGATAGGAGGTGAATTTCTTTGTGGAGAAGGCATATGCAGAGATGATGGAGGAGTGGAGGTAGGTGGTTGTGAAGTGGAAGGTAGATTCTGCTTAATGAAGGCTTGGATCTTTGTAAACACATCATGTGAGATGAAGACTTCCCAAGGGATTCCTTGCTGCTCCAGCTGGTGTAAGACAATCATTTTGATCAAGGAGTGGTGGAAAAGGCTCAGAATTTGGTGGTCATAGCTTCTTTTCTTGACAACTGAGGCCATATTTTCAATGCTCTGGAAAAGGTAGTATGGTAGGTTCATCATTTTGACTCTGGTGAAGTGCATTAGTAACCTTATATGATATAAGTAAATCCTGGAGTATCTCCCCTCACAAGTGAAATACCTGATAATCTACCTCATCAGTAGGGCATACCTCTCTAGCAGGTGGGAGAAATGGAAAACCACCTTGTAGCCTTGTTTACATCTAGGTTTTAGGTAGGGCTCATAATAGCTCAAATCCAACTTCTTTTGTTTAAACCATATCTCACCGATGTCAGGTATACCTGTTTCTTTTGTAATGGATTCAAATGAGAGTTCAAATTCCACTCCTGCTAGGTTAACTTGGTGATTTTGTAAGCCAAGGATGAACAATCTAGTCAAGTCTAAGTGGCTTTTGACTTGCTTGACCTTTTCACAAAATTGATAACACTAATTGATAACAAACCATTAATTATGTTGTTATCAATTTAAGCTTTTCACAAAAGTGATAACAAAAACTTATGATGTAATTTAATGTGACTTGATGGATTTTGATGTAATTATGCTGAATTTTCCCTCATAGAGTTAGATTCATCCATGAAAAGGTAGTTTACAACTGAATGAATCAGTTCCCTATTTTTTAGAGGCAAGTTGTTCCACTACCTACTTTTTAGTTCTTAGTTTAGAATTTTTTGGAACAACTCCTAAACTCATGAGCTCGACCCCTAGAGGCTAGGATGAGTTATTGTTTGCCTATATCTTATGTTTTTTCAGTCATTAGCACAGTTGGATTTTTGGGAAAGCTTGGAGCTTATTGTATACTCATTTCAGCAGTTTGGCTAAGGAATAGACCAGTGGTTTGTAGCACTTTATGGGATTCATGTGGCATATTGCTTTGGTATTGTGTTTGGTATTGTGTTTTCTTCTTATTATTGATAACATAAAATTAATTATTGGTTTTTCAAAGTTATTGACTCCATAGCCCAATGGACCAAGGCACTGACTGCTTTCCCAGAGATCTGTAGTTCTTGGCACCTCCAAGGAGCTACCATCCCCATTGGAGCCAATGTTAGTGTCAGTATCTTCATCCCTCCATCAGTGATCAAATTCTCTTGTTGCATTGCATGTTAGGTGTCTCGCTCAGTCAGCTGCATTCCATTAGGATCATGGATCATCTGACGGTAGTGGCTTGTTGTACATTTTCCCTCATGCCCTTTACCTACTGGCACATTTCCATTCATCTAGATCACCTGCAAGAGTCATTTTTAGGGTTTCCGCTTTATTAGGTCTAGGGTTTCGTCAAAAAGGTCTTCAAAATGTTCAATAACAGTCAGCAGGGGCATTAGGCGATCGAATAAATTTTCAGTACCAATAAATTCCATAATCACATGCTCAGAGACTTATTTTTCCTCAAAACCCTGTTTTGAGGAAAAACAGAGTATTCTATGTTTTCATGTATAAAATATGATGTAATTTCAGTTTTTCCTATATACGAAACTTCAGTGGCAACCCTGGTCACCTTACCAAGCTTCAGAAACTCCATCCCCTGCAAGGCAAACCAAAAAATCAAATCATTCAGTTCATCAAAGGTAAAAATGAAGTAAACTACCCAAAAACAGAGTTGAAAAAGTAAGTTACAATGCAAACATTATAAAAGTGGGTTTTATGAGTGAAAAATCAAAAGCTCTTGTATATAAACTCATTGGTCATGTTCAAAGAGCTCATTTTCATTCAAAGGAGAAAAATTGAGCAAGAGAAGGTCGTGTTGGAGAAAGGGAGCAAGTTTGAAGAAAAACTGTGCAAGTCCAAGTGGCGCGACGCATAGAGAAGGCGCGGCGCGTTGGGCTGCCTTCTACAGTGTAAAAAATACACTGGCGCGACGCATATAGAAGGCATAGTGCATTGGGTTCGTGGCGCGGCGCATAGATCTGCAAGCCCAATTTCACCATAAACTCCCTCAAATTTCCAAATTTGCTCAATCCCATGGTGTGCAAGTAATTCAAGATTCCTTCCATTGCTAGTGAAAAAGTTTTTCTTAAAATTTATGATGGTTTAGTGTGATAAAACTCAAACCTTACCTCTTTGCAATTTTGGCTCAAAAAAAATTGCCTAGGGTTTGCATTTGTGTTTTTACTACCAAGTCCACTCCATCACTCCCTCACTCTTTGACTCCTCCATTCATTTTTCACTTTCATCCACTCATTCCCTAATTCCCATATTCCAGAAATTCCCTAATTCCCATATCCGTAAATCCCACTATCCCAAACCCTAGTAACAGATCCTAAACCCTAATTGTTGTCCCTAAACATACATTTGGAAAATATGTTGGAGAAGGCCAACAAAGAGAAAAACATGTTGAGGCACATGGCCTACCACTACTTGGCGAGAAACAAAGTGTGCAAAGCAAGAATCAGGAACTTGAAGGCCAAGTTGAAGAAGGCATCAAAGAGGCGAAAAGAGCATGATAGACTTTAGATCTTGGCTGAGAATTCCTTGGCCCAACGCAACTCTTAAGGGAGGACACTCAACCCAAGTTTCAAAAAATTTGGGACACTTTTTGTAATTTTTGAATTTTTGGCTCAAAAAACAGACTTTTCTGCCCAATGCGCCGCCACCTGGTGCTCGCTTTTGATGGAGGCATCATTTTGAGGAAAACTAAGCATATTTGGATTTTTCATGAAAAAATATGCATGCTCACAAATGGCCAAGAAATTTTGACAGGTTTTTGGCTTCCAAAAAGGTCAAAAACACCCCAAAAATGACCTTTCTGCCCCTTTTTTGACACACAAGAAGAAGTTTTGGGAGAACTCAGTTTTGGAGGGGAAAATGGAGGCCAAATTCAAAAATTCCACTTGTGCTAGAAAGTAGAGAGGCAGGCCTTTCCAACAAGCCCACTTGGAGAAAATTTGGACACCGGGAAGGCCTCCAAAATCAGCTGAAAAAAGGCACTACGCATAGGGAAATCAGCGTGACGCATTTGAGGAAATTTGCTCAGTTTGACCAAAAATACTCTATTTTTCGCCTAGTTTCTTGACAGTTTGACTTTTCTCCTTCTAATTGTCAAACTTATGATGTAATTTAATGTGAATTGATGGATTTTGATGTAATTATGCTGAATTTCACTCATAGAGGTAGATTCATCCATGAAAAGGTAGTTTACAACTGAATGAATCAGTTCCCTAGTTTTTAGAGGCAAGTTGTTCCACTGCCTACTTTTTAGTTCTCAGTTTAGAATTTGTTGGAACAGATCCTAAACTCATGAGCTCAACCCATAGAGGCTAGGATGAGTTTTTTTTTTCCTATATCTTATGTTTTTTCAATCATTAGCATATCTGGATTTTTGGGAAAGCTTGGAGCTTATTGTATACTCATTTTAGCAGTTTGGCTAAGGAATAGACCAGTGGTGATTCATGTGGAATCTTGCCTTGGTATTGTGTTTTCTTCTGTAATTTTAAGTCTACAAGTGTTTTATGTATGCCATATCTCTCTTTATTTCATCTTAACTAAATCAAACAAATATAAAGGTAGAATACATTGAAAGTGCAGTGCTCTACCTAGGGTTTGCTTAGTTATCTATTTTTTCAGCTGATTGCAAAGGATCCCTGAGTTCTTCATGTCATTTTAAACTCCTAATCTGCCTAAACCTCTCCATCTCACTCAATTTAAAGTACCAAATCACTTTCCTACCTTGCCCCATAGAGATCTCTGCAAAACTGAGCCTCATTCCCCAGGCCCAAATCTGCCTTTCACATTTGAGCCAACAAAACATCATCAAATTCAATCAAACAGCTCTGTACACATACCTAGCCTAAAATCAGTCATCACATTAGTCATGTCAAGCTTTCATTGGCCATATTTTCTGAGATTGACAAGGAGAGAGCCCTCTCCCGACCTGGTAGGGCTAGCTACCAGGTTAAGCATGGTATGATGTTATCCTAGATCCTACCTTTCTCAGCCTGAGGTAGATTTAGGCCCTAACAAGGGGTATATCTGTTTGTTTGGCCACTTAAACAATGATATATGTCTAGTGAGGGAGGTGAGATCTTGAAACATTTTTGTGTTTTGCTGGCCACTTCTGATCTTGTAGGCGCCTACACAGTCTTGTATTTTGATCACTGTTTCTTTTGAAGTTTGGACAGCTCCCCTTATCAATAATGACCCATGTTTGTCATAGTCGCTTTCTTTGGCAACTTCTACCCATGTTTGTCCCTTTTGGCCACTGGAATATGTCTCTAGTTGTTCTTTAGAGAAAAGAGGCCTTTGAAATGACATTTCTTGCCTCTTCCTGCTGATACTCTTCATCATCTTTATGCCTTTGGTGTAGTGGAGTATTGATCTTCATGTCTGCCAAACCTTAGAAGGTAGTTTGGAAACCCTTGAAACCATCTGCTGTGATGAAGGAGGTTTTCTTTGTCACTATTTGGACCATCTTTGTCCATCTTCCCAAAATTCTGAGTTTTTTAGGGGCACTTAGAAAAAAAATTAGTGTTATCTTCTAAGTTCTCAAAGAAACACTTATCAACTTATTACTCATGTCTAAAAAGCCTTCAATGATCATTTGAAGGGGTTGAGGTGTCCTTTGCCTTTGTAACCCTAGTATTTCTTTATTGTTTGGTCAAAACAGTCATAAATCTTGATTTCCATCAAACCCATACCTTGTTGCTTTCTTCTTGGTTGTGAGTGGTTTTCTTGTGATGGCGCCTCTCATTACCTTACTTCTTGCTAGGTTGATAGCTTTTTGACTCTTTTGCATAAAAGTAAGTAAGGGAGAGTTGTCCCCCTACAAAACTTGTGCTTTGGGCCAAATAAATTTTGAATGATCTCCTCTGTGAACTTAAGCCTGTTGTATCTCACTACCTACTATGGATGCCTTTATAAGTTTTTTAGGCCTCCTTCTTTGACTCTGTTCTGCTGTTGACCATCTATAAAAAATTCCTGCAGAAATGCTTGGACATGGTAAATTGCTCCTTTGTAGGCTTACTGCTTTATCAAGAGGATATCTTTGGAGGTCTTTGATGTCCTTTGGACAATGATAAGCTTCATCCTTGTGTTCTCTTGACTTCACCTTTGAATATCTATGGAAATAGTGAATTTAGAACCATGATAGTGCATAACCTAGGTGACCCTATTTGACTCATTGTAATGTCCTTGGAATAGATTTTTGACTGAAAAATCTTGAATCATGGTTTGGATGAGGGGACAGGGTTTTGACACTCTATTATGCACTATCATCCTAGACAACTAGAAAACCTTGTTTACTTTACAGGGCTTTAGAAAGGGAGTTTTGAAATCACCATTGCTTGAGGCACTTGGTGAGTAGGGGAAAAAGTTTGGTTTACTTGGCGAAACAAGGTGTGAAAGTAGAGGGATTAGAAA
Source organism: Pinus albicaulis (assembly GCA_034641835.2). Classification (NCBI taxonomy): domain Eukaryota; kingdom Viridiplantae; phylum Streptophyta; class Pinopsida; order Pinales; family Pinaceae; genus Pinus; species Pinus albicaulis. The sequence continues at coordinate 1,377,610,457 of CM076577.1, read as the reverse complement.
AATAGAGAAAGAGTGTTATAGGTAGAGGTGGTAAACATAGTGAGAGTCAGGGACATTAGTCCAGTATTTGGTCTTGTCTGGAGAATAGATTGGCCATGCTTCGACAGAGAAGCAGGATAGTGAAAAATTTCTTTTTGAGGAGATTTCTAGAACTCACATGTTTCTTGAATTTTGTTTCTAGAAATCCAGGACAAAGCATTTTGGTCATCTAAATAGGAAAAAATTACTGATGACTAACAATGGCTCCACTTGGGGAGGGCATCTCCTTTTTAGGAGGTGTCCATAATTTCAAATATCTTGTTTTTTGAAGACCAGTGGCTCATCCATTACATGGATTTTCTTCTTTATTTTGTTGTTGCTTTCCCTAAAGTAGTGATTTTGAAAATTTGAAAGCATGATTAGCTCAACTTCACCTTTACCTTCCCAACCTAATTTTCTAAAATTTTCTCTTCCTTGGGTGCACTTGAACTGGAAAACCCACTGACATTTTTTCTTTTGAAAGCAAAAACAAACTATCTACTTCTACACTTATTTCTTCCAAGAGGTCATATTATGCTAGCAAACTCTTCTTATTCTCTACCTAGTCTATTTGACTGTCAAGATTAAGTAGTATGACAGACTTCATTCTCTAAGCTAAACACATGAAATTGAAAACATGACTAAATCAGGATTAGACAATCTGATTTATCGTGGGTTTGTGGCATAAAAACAAGCTGCATACAAATGTTATTTTTGTACAAAATAAGACTAGAAAAATCAGGGCTAGGATACATAGTTTGCTATTCATCCCTGTTTTTCTCCTTGGTTCTGTTTTGAACATGTGGAACCATTATCTTTCTTTCCTAATCTATTTTCTTCGACAATTCAAGCTTCAATGATTTGACCAGTAATATTTTCACTAACTTATCAACAATAAATTTAAAACATTTTCAGCCATGATTAGGCTAGATGACTAAACAAGACATTCTTTTTGCACTAGTAGTGGCATTTAGGCTTGCACACTTTCAGTACTGCTATTTTTTTTGGGTATGGGGTCGTACCTTGTTTTTGAATCTTCCCTCTTTTCAATTTTTTTCTATGTTTTTGTGGTTTTCTCTCTTTTTGGCCTTTTCTTCAAACAATGATATGTACAATGAGTGAAAAATTAAAGCTAAGGATCTTTATAGCAATCGTGTTTGAGCATCCTATCTTCAAAAGGATCTCCTAACATTTTTTGTCCATTCAGTTTTTGTGAATATAAATCATAGTTATTTTCATTTGAAAACATGGTATAAGGACTTTTCCAGGAATTTTCAAACAACTCATGTTCACCTTGGTGCTTCTTCTTTGACTTTTGATTCCCATACTTGTTTCTGTCATGGATTTTTCTTAGGTAGAAAAGGTATTCTTTATCATTTTTAAAACAAATGATGATGTCATCAATGTACACCATAGTGAAGAAATTGAAAACCAGAAACATAATTCTTCGAAAGGTGTCTCCAATGTCCTTTAGCCTAGGAAGTATTTGTTTAAACATGTAATTGCTCCCTATAAACTTGAAAAAATCTTCAAGCTGTTTGATTTGAAGTGGTATCATCTAATGGTAACCTAAAACACTGTCATGTAATGACACATGGTTAGAAATCCTTGTTGAGCATTGGAAAAGGTATGCATTTGCCATGTATTTCTTTATCTTTTTCCTTTAATCATGGCTCCTTTATGTTCTAGAATGATAATATATTGAAGAATTACAATAGAATTGAAGAGGTTAGTGCTTATTGCGAAATTAGCTAAATATTGTCTTTTCCTCCATATAGGAACTGAATGAAGTGGAATGCCACCATTTGGAAGGAAACGATAAGACAGGTGTAATTGTTGTCCCTTCAACAAAAGGTCATAGCCAGACAAGAAAACCAAGTTCGGAGTGCACAGTCAAAATAAGGAAAGGAACAACGCGGCACCAGCAAAAGAAGATGAAACGATAGCCAGAGAAGGAAGATACAATCCCTCAGGATCTCTTGATCCTGAGGGATCGCTGTTCAAAGTCATCTATACTTCTTGTTTCCTCCGCCTGGTTGTTATAAAAGAACAACGTTTGTAGAAATGACAACAATCAAACATCTTATGATCATTCCGATTTCCTTTTGTAATTTCAGAATTTTTCATTGACTCTCGTTAATTAAAACAGAGTACGATTGTTGTGGACTCTGCTGCATATGATTAATACATAAATTCAGCTGTTGTTTCGTTATTTGACACTAGAGTAGTTCGGCGGTGATTCACTGACGGCTAAGGGCCCGGCCCTGGTGGATCCACCTGCTACTTGTAATTTTAATTTCCAATTCTAGTCATGTGATGGTTTGCATTAGCTTTTATTTCCTTTAAACTACATTGCTTCACAGTTACCTTAGTTTATAGTTTACTGTTTTATGAAATTGGTGTGTTGCATCGGTAAATTGCATTGTCATTCCTTTCTACATGACAAGAGTATTTATTATTTTATAATTTATATTGTTATGCTTTGCAGATACAGAGTGTTAGTCTCCTATACCAATAGGTGTCATTTTTCATGATTGTCTTGATCGAACTATGGAATATGTTCAAACCTTTTTCTTGAGCAAAGGTGTTCCATATTCTTGAAAAACCAAAAAATCAAAAAATGTAAAAAATGTAAAGAGGGTATACCCTAAAAGAAAGATCAAAGGGTAAGAAAAATAAAATGGTCAAAAAAGTGAAAGAAATGAACCCCAAACAAAAAATAGACCAAGGAAAGTGTGCAAATCCAAATGCCACTACTATTTCATTTTTGTAATAAATCAATTGTGTGCAGCTTGTCAAACTTTTGCCACAATTTATGAAGAGTCAAACTGTTTAAAATTGACTCATTCATTTTCAATTTCATGTTGTAGATTAGAGAATAAATATCTGACCAAACAGTTTAATCTTCGCAGATAAGTAGATAGGTAGAGTTAATAAAAGGTGCTCAACAGTTTAATCTGAGCCCTTGGATGCAATAAGGGTAGAATTAGATAGATTTGCCTTGTAAAAAGAAAAGATTGAAAAGGGTTTGCAAGTCTAAATGCACCCTAATAAAGGAGAAAAAATGGTAGTGTAAAGTAGATAGGGTAGGTAGGTGTTGCAAAGTTTTATCTGATGAATGATGCTGCTACATGTTTTTGATCCTTTACTTCATCACAAATACTGAAGCAGGAAATACACTGGAAAATCACAACAAGCAAAGTCAAAATCACTAACTTCCCTCATCACTTTCTCCTTAAAGTTTTACTAATTTCCCCCAAAGTACTAAGGTACTTGGAGATCAAAAGGGCTCAAGGCATTTCCTTGACTTTTGGAGGGACCGGACCCTCGGTCTAATGATCAAAAAGACCTAAGTACTTGAGATAATTCATCATTATAATCATTCACCTTTAACCTTGTCCTAAGTAAAATCTCATTTTGCTTAGGAAAATTATGCAAAATTCCATAAACATCCCTCAAAATAACTTACTATTCTAAGTTTAAGTGTGGAAGATGAGATATTGCAATTTACTTCAGAAATTGTCACTTTCTTAGATGTGCAAAGTATTTTGATTTCCCTTGTTCCTTTGTCATATTAATGTTTAACTCTAGTTATTAAATCCCTAGTGAAATGCCCTATCCTAAGTATATAACTCCTTTTATATAAATATCCAAAAAACCCTCTATTATAAAGTTTAGCCAAATTATTTATTTCCCGGTGCATTCAAATAAAAACCCACTATACAAGCCCTTTGGTTAAATATATCGTTATACAATAGTCCTGCCCCTATGGTAAATTAATTATATTGATTAATTTATCATATAATAAAACATATACGAGAAAAACTTTAAACATATGATATATATGTTTAACGCAAAAAGATGAATAAAGCCAAAGTTTTAATTCAAACTACGGAAAATTCTTATGCCACCGTGGCCCATCCACCATGGCATTCTGCCCGACGTTTCAACCCCACCGCGACCCTTATTTCTATTATAAAGTGGGATTAACTAATTATCCGAATTAGTTAATAACCAACCTTCTCCGCCAATTAGAAGCTCCCCGGGATGATTAATAACGATAATCACGTGTAAAACCCCGCTGGGCCCGCACAATAACGACTCATCATCTCCCCTTCTTTTCCACCATTAGATCACCCCACCGCAGATCGACGCTCCACGGCGATTCCGCTACCCATCCTTCATCAGAATTTTAACGTGCGGGGACTTGGTGGTTTTCAAATAGTTCACCTGCCACGCGTCAAAGATCCAATGGAATCGCTGCCCACTCATCCAATACCACTCTTGTCCATAAGCGGTGCGGGGATCACCGCTTACCGCTTACCACTTACCGCCCGACCCTGCACACGTTAGCCCGTACTAATATGACGTCACTCCTCGAAAAAATAAAAAAACCCTTTTAACTTGTAAATAAAGCGAATTTTCGTGTTTTTTATGTCATTTTCGTCATTTGAACGCGACTGTGCTTTCCGCTAAAGAATTCGAATTTGCACTAAAATCTACCGGCTATCCGATTTCGCTCTAGAATTCTCCGTTGCACCCGTGTTCGAGTACCCTCCTCACATCGTCGATACCCGTTAAAGCCGCTTTTCCTCCAAGAATATTTATCCTATAGCGTTTCGAACTCCAGAAGAAAGTTTGTTTCCCTGTTTTCCACTGAATTAACGATTAAATCTTATCATTAAGATCATTCCCTGAGTTTTACGACTGTAAATTATTCCCCAGAACCGGCAATTGTGCCAATTTCCCCCATTAAAATCAAAATTGCACCCGGCCTGTGAAAGAAAACCAGAAACCTCCGTTTTGAATCCACAAGAACCAAAATGGAGGCCCCGGCAGCTTTGAATGTAACTCCACTGAATGCCCCTCACAGAGAACTAGAGTATTTACCCTTAGTGGATAGAGATTTTCAGATTAAAGACTTGCATTTTGATGAAATCCCCCTTCTGAGTTTTTGTCGCTGCAGAGACGATTATTCAAAGGGGCAAGATGTTATTGGATTGTGTGAATCCAATCTCCCAAGATATCTCATCCCTTCAGTCATTAATTTCGCAGAAATTATCCACTATTGCCATTCTAGCTATGATCCCACTACCTCGAGTCAGAATATCCCTTGCCGTATTGGGTTCTATTCCCCATTACTCCCCAGGCCATCAATCAAATGCTACACTTTGAACTTGACCAAGAATTGGCACCTCTATCTATGGAAGAATTGATTGAGAAGACTAGGCAATTAACTCCAGAAAATCTAAAGTCCATGTGCCAGATTTTCATGTTACCTGAGCATCAACCTAAGGGGTCCCCTCCCTATGGTTTTTATTATTTCAATCAATTGGGAAGACTCATCCTCAATATGATATCTTTTGTCTTGGGCTTCAACACCAGTGAATATGTTGATGAGATAACCTTGATTTTGCTATCCATTTTTACTCCTAGGCAACCTCCTGAGATTAAATATGACTTTGCCTCCTTCATAGCCAACAAGATCCATGATCAATTTATGAGGCTAGATGATGAAAAAGTTTTTAAATATTCCTCAGTCATCTATCATCTCATTATCTACTATCAGTCAGAAAAATTTCCTTTCCCTGTTCAAAAACTTGATGCCAAGGGAAACCCTAGGTCATTTATATTTTGGTCTCCCATAATTCATTCTTCCTATGATTCTCCCTATTCCTATACTGAATTCATCGATCTTTTTGTATATCCTGCAACTACCTTGTTGACAGGAATTCCTCCTCCAAGGCTCAGTAATGAAATCAAGAAACCTTGCAACTGTCAAGGACCTATAAAGTTGGGGATTGGTACTTGTATCAAAACCATACAGTCATCAGAATTTATGGATGTAAATTATATCCATTCAGGTTACCAAGATATGTGCCCATGAGGATTTTTGCCTTGGAATATTTCAGGCAAATGAATAATTCAGATGTGATCCATTTTTGTAGTGTTAAGAAGAAAGCTCAATTAAGGATCAAAAGTCAATTAGGTCCTTTCATCTGCAACTCTAGGGAGGCCGAGCAAGAGGCAGAAATTATATTACAATGCAAGTTCCAAAGAAATTTTCGTTGGGTTGCTTATGACCCATTTGGTTTCATCTGTGAAAAAATATTAAAGAACAAATCTTCCCCTTATATCCACCACAAGATTCCTGATATAGAGCAATATGCCAATCAAGATGAATGGATTGAAGGAACACTTGTTGAGGAAGAAAGTGAAGCTGACAAAATGAATAAAATTAAGGGAAAGATCTTTCTCAAAAGAAATATGACCTCGAATCTTTGAATGGGCGTGTATCTCACATTGGCACTCTTTCAAGAAGAACCACACTATAGATTACAGAAGGCGCTCATCAAGGGCAGAGACAAAAGGCAAGGAAAGGAACCTCAAATACAAAGTTATTGAAACTTTAATCATGGCAGAGAAACCTCAAACTTCCAGAGCACCTGATCAAACACAAGTTTCTCCCACTCCGGTAAAGCATCCACAAGTTCCAGAATTACAAACACCATCCAATGTGGAAATAGGAAAAAAAAGGTAGGTTCCAGATACCACACCTCCGAAAGAAACCTCACAGGTACATCAAGACAAAAAGCAGAAACCTGATCCACTTCCAGATGTGGAAATCATAGATGAGGTGTTTGATGATAGAAGGGAAGACAGTCAACTAACTCGCACAGCTAGTGAAACAACACAAGCAGGAAGGGAAAGCTTTACAAAAGCAAATTGAGTAATCAAGTATCCTCTGAGAGGCACTCAAATGTGCATGTGGATATAAAAAGAACTTTCATAAATATAAAGGCAAAGAATGATCCATTAAGAATGAAAGTGTATGATCAATATCTGAAAATGGCTCCACATAATCAGGAGAGATTAATGTCAGCATTTGACATTTCACAAGGCAAAATGATGATGAGCCACTTCAAGTCCAAAGTGCCTAAGCCCATGACAACAATCGATTATATTAGAACAAATTTTGAGGTCCTGGCAAAGGACATTCATCCTTTGGACCAGATAGAGCTGCATAAACAGACTGGGGAAATGGTGTATTCCACTCTTACTAATAAGGCCATGGCAGCTCTAACGCTGCAAGATTCTTTAAATAACACAAGCGCCCAATTGCAAATTGAGAAGGCCTCTTCTCAGGCCAAAGATAACAGAATAAAGTCTTTAGAAGACATAATCATCAGCTTGGGGCACAACCCCAAAGATATTAAAAGCATTGAGGCACTAATAAAGAAGAAAGATGATGACATAGCTGCATTGAGAAAGCAGCTGAAATTGCCAGCCTCAAAGCACCCCCAGACCCAAGAAGTTTTGAAGGGAAATTCACAGGAAGAGATAATGGAGTTGCTCTTAAAAGGACTACAACTAAGTGAAATCGAGAAAGAATATAACGTTTCATAGAAAAGGAAGCTATCACAGCATCTACCACAGTACTACAAATGCTAGGTCAAAGCACACAACAAATTTCAGTAAACACTTCTGGTTTAAGTTCTGATGAATTGACAAAACAAATGGAAAGTTTACAACTAAGAGTCACGGAACTTCAAACCACAAAATTGCAGTTAGAAAATTTGGAGCAGAAATATGATACATCTAAAAAGACCGTTGCTGATAATACCAGGGAAATCAAAAGGCTAGAAAGATTGGTTAAGGCTTTAGAAAAATATCTTTCATTAGAGAAGCCTTTGATGGAAATAAATGAAATTCTTTGGAATAATATAATTGAGTTAATAAAAGGTATTTGGCCCTCTATTCAAGCAATTTTTGAAAAAAATGACTTGATTAAAGTAGCCCAGGAAGAAATAAACAGAACAAGAAATGAATTAAGGAACAGACCTGAACAAGCCAATCAACTTATATAGTTTTTGAACACCTGGACTAAGCAACAGCTTGCAGAATTAGGAATTGAGGACAGAACAGGCACTATTTTGGAGATAAAAAGAGTTTTCACCAAAAGAACTTTTATGCAGAATTTGGAAAGGAAGTGCTCAGATATTCTAGAGGAAATTAATACTTTCAAAGGAAAATTTCAGGTTTTATTAGACAATGGGTTACCTAGTCCTATGCTCTCAGAGGACAAGATAATGGACCTGGAAACCTATGTTAAGAAAATAGATATCCATGCTCATAATACAAATGCTCATTCTATCAGTTTGCCAGAGGCAACATTGCCAACAGGGAGAAATCTCTATGACAGGCTGAAGAATTTATTTCATCTTGAACATGAAATAAAGTATTTGTTCCCTGATCAGCCCACTTTTTACAAACTCACAGAGGCCGATGAGACATTGAGAAAACTTAAAAGGACCATAATAGCAGAAGATCAATGGTGGGATGACTTATTGGAAATTTTATGAAATTTATCTTCAGACAGAGAATTTAATCTTTTACTATCATGTAAAGGATAAAAAATGAGCACAAGTTAAAGAGTATCAGTTGCACAAGTTAAAGAGTATCCAGAAAGACAAAAGAGGTCAAGCAAGCAAAGAAATTACTCCAAAAGACAAATTTCAAGCCTCCTTTTTCAAGACTTACTTCAAGACATCCACAAAGAAAGGAAAAAACACATCAGCAGTTACTTGTTATTCTGTCTATGAGACCATTTGTCTCCTTTTTATTTGTAAATTACTCCTTAGTCACCCTAGATTATTGGCTAGGTTAGTGTGAGATACTTTCAATTATTTTTTGTATAAATAAACCCTCAACGAGAGTGTTGAGGGTGGATTTTATTACTTGGCTGTGACATTGAAGTTTTTTTGGAATAAAAAGTGTTTTGGAGAAATTTATTTGTGGCTTACTGGATGACAATTTGAAGCTCAGGACTTTTTGCAGGATTCATGTGTCGGACTGCAGTTCAATTAGTCTTTCTACCCTATGTCTTAAGTTTTATATCCGTTTATAATATCATTGTGTCCAGTTCTGAATAGTTAACATAAAGGATTGAATCAGAATTTACTTAATTGTACTCTGATTTCAGATGTGATTGTTCTTAATGTTTTCCTCTGAATTGGTTATAAGCATGAATTCTTAAATGCTCTTGCTTTGCTAATTTAAACATTTTTTATTACTATAGCAAATAATTCTTCATTGCTCTTTGTTTGTAGTCATCTCATTTCTTTCTTTTGAACATGGTGAAAGATTCTTAACTGCCTTTCATCCCTTCAAAATCATCCCATCCACTCTAAATTTTTAAGGATTGTTCTCTGTCTAGCTATCTTGCCCTGCAAAGCCATCTTGTGTGTAGAATAGAAATCCAGTAAAGCCATCCTTTGACTCCATAGCCCAATGGACTGAAAACTTTCAATCTTGCCCTTATTTTTGTGGATTCCACCATTTTCAAACAAACTCTTGGATTAATAACTAGCCTAAAACTTTCTAAGAACAAAGATAAATCATAAAGAGAGAGCCCTCTCTGGATGCAGATTGGCTAGATTCTGCATCTGAGGGTTGGTTTGTGGTTACCTCGGGTATACTTTCCTTTTCCACAACTTCAAGGAAAACCTGAGTGATAACACAGAGCTTCACCATTCAGGATTGTTGTTCATTTCCATTAATGATTTGTTGTTTATTTTCATTAATATAGTTTGTTGTTCATTTCCATTAATGATTTGTTGTTTATTTTCATTAATAAACTTTGTTTTTCATTTTCATTTGTGGATTGTTGTTCATTTCCATTAATGATTTGTTGTTTATTTTCATTAATATAGTTTGTTGTTAATTTCCATTTGTAGATTGTTGTTCATTGCCATTAGAAAGAGTTGTTGATTTTCATTAAATAGTTGTTGTTCATTATCATTAAAAGAGTTTGTTGTTCATTCCTGTTAATTAGTTTTACTGTTTATTCCTTTTTGCAAGAGTTTGTTTTGCTTTGGAGTGTTATTACAAAAAGCAGCATTAGTGATTTAACATAGTTACCATTTCCATTGAATTGCGTTAATGTGGAATGCAAGATCATCAACTGTAAAGGACATTCGTTATCACTGCCTACGTTCTCAGATTGATTACCTTGTTCAAATTTGATTTAATTTACATCAGTTGAAAGAGGAAGGAGTTATTACTACTGCATCCTTGATTGATGATTGTTGAGTGATTGTTTGAACTATAGAACATTGAGTTTCATATTGTTGTAATTAGATTTCATTTTCAAGCATCCGTTTACTCTTGTATTTAAGACATTGTATTGCACATTGAAGAACATTACTCTTGGATTAAATTGCAGCCTCAGACTGAGTACACTATTGAGATAAAAAGTTGTACCTAGATTGATAATTAATGTAGGATAAATAGGAGTTAAAAAGACACTATTTATACCTCAACATTTTGGCGCCGTTGCTGAGGATAGTGTATCTATTTAGAAAAGAGTGATGTATATTTGATTTTCTCTGCTAGGGAAGACATGGGTATTAAAAATGGAAGGTAAGAACCTACGTACCGAGTGAGGAACATGCTCATTCATCTGCCCACTTCACAACAGAATTGAGTAAAAGTTTAAGGTAGCAATGAATGCTTGCGTTTTTTTTAAATGACTAGAAAATTTAAACAAAACGAAATTCCTTCCAGACCTGAAAAACCTAAGGGACCGGTGACCCTTGGGCGAACAACTTTTATCGACAACATCATTAAGAGACTTGAATCTCAGCCATCAATAGGCCCTAGAAAAATTTCTTCTAAACAACCTACTAGTTCCCTTCAGGCCATAGAATCACCATCTGTAGCTTTTGCTGAGGTGCATAGTCAAACAGCAGAGCAAGATTCTCAAGAAATTCAGAATTCTCACCCAATCTCTTTACAAGAAGGGAACTCTAGTAATCTCCGCGAAGGGGAAGGAGAAATATGGGAAATAGAAAAACCAGGATACCCTCTTGAATTAGTCCAAACACTAAGTAGCCGAGATAAGGGAAGCGTTGTCAAAATCATCCAAAACAAAGCTGAAGAACCTAAAGAACCAAAATCCCCCTGAATAATAGTTTAGAAAGGGACACTCATTATCCCAGATCAAGGAAGTGTTGTTAAGGTTATCCCTACTCCTTATAGTCAGTCTAGGAATAATTCCCTAGAAATCCCAAAAGGATATTGGCACATATTTTATCAAATGGCCCATAACCAGCAACCACCCCAAACTTCGACACTGAAATATCCCATTGTGGACACAGCGGTTAATGCACCAATGAAGACTATTCCTCTCCAGCATATTCCTACATTTCATGGCTTAACATCGGAAGATCCAGATGCATTTCTATTTGAATTCGATGTATTATGTAGAGGGTATGACTATACCACCGATCCCCAAAAGTTAAAATTATTTCCTTCCACATTAAAAGGAGCAGCTCTACGATGGTTTATGGGGTTAGGTGGCAGTGTTATAAATGATTGGGATCATATGAAAGCTTCTTTTCTAAAGAAATATCAGGATTATTGTAGGTCCAGGGAATTAAAAGATGAAATATTTCAGATGACAGCAAAACCTAATGAAACATTGGAGGAATATGTAGAACGCTTTCAGTATAACCTCCAGAGATCACCCTATGCATCTTTACCCTTACCTGATAATGTGTTAAAAACTACATTCATTAAAGGGATGAAGGAACAATGGGTTGAAACATTAAACATCATGGGAAAAGGTGATATATATCAGGGAAAATTTTGCTGACATTATTAATTTATGTATTAGGAGTTCAAGAGGCAGCACAAGACTAAAACTAGCAGAACATGACATGATCACAAGGGATAGCAAGACCTCCAGTAGAGGTATAACCCAAACAGAAATTGGAAATCTACTAGAGGATTTCAAAATTGATATTCTAGGGTCTCTGACAACAGAGCTTGATATCATGCAAGCTAAACAAAAGCTAGCAGAAGCAGAACAAAATTTGGCAATATTCTGCCCTAGATGCAAAAAGAAACATAGCCATAAAGAGTTCCCATTGGATACAGTCCAAGTTTGTGCTATCTGTATGAAAGATCACTCTACAAAAGTTTGCCCCTCACTCCCGGGATTGAAAGCAGTCTACAAAGAGGCAGAAGAAGAAACAGAAACTGTATACCTACTCAATCAGCGCCGTCAATGGCAGCCATGACAAACAGGTATGCCCATTGATCCATCCTCTTCTTTTCAGTCTCCTCAGTATAATGCTCAGCAATATAATGGAATGTGGCAAAATCAGCAACCCTTTCCTAGTTGGTCACAACGGCCATTTCCTACACCACCATGGCCAAATCAAACAAATAAAACCAATTGGCCAAATTTTCCTTACTGTCCACCATTTTTCCAAAATAATACATATCCAACACAATGGTTGCCCTCTACCTTGTAGAGTCAGACCTGGCAGTCGAACTGGTAAAGATCTATGAATCAACTAGATAGAACGATTCCTCTCCCTCCACCTACACTGCCAGCACCATATACATTACAACAAAGTCCCCAGACCAACTTAAGACCGCAACTCCCAGCCCAACCCAACCCAAATCCTAATAATAGACTGGTTCAATCTGTTCAAATAATTGAGGCACCAGAACTAGAAACCGAGTTAAGGGAGTGCAACGACCTTCAACTAAGTTCTGGGTACATAATAGAATCAGAGGGAGACAAAAAATTTCCAATTGAAAATTCATTACCTTTAGAACAAACACTGCAAAATGAGAATGTGGTTATACAACAAACTCATGAGCAAGCAACCACCTCTTCTCCACCATTCCCAGAACGATTAATCATACCTCGTCCAATAGAACATCCTAATTTTGATCTACTGGGGGAACTAAAAAATTTGTGTATAAAAATCCCACTCCTCCAAGCTATCCACGATATTCGCATTAATGCAAAGACCATCAAGAACTATGCATAAGGAAGCCAAATAGGAGAATAACAACTAACCCAACTGTCCAAGTAGTCGGCACTCTATCTCCTATCAGGAAGAGAAGCACCCGTAAAGTATGAGGACCCGGGAAACCCTATAGTTACAGTGCAAATCAATGGACAATCATTTCTGAATGCCTTAGTTGATTTGGGAGCTGCAATTAATATCCTAACGACCACCACTTGCAGAAAACTTGGTATTACAACATTAGATCCAACGAAAGCCTTATTGGAATTGGCTGATTGATCGGTCGTCAAACCAGAAGGCACATTACATGATGTAATGGTATCAGTAGACTCCTGGGAATATCTTGCCAACTTCCCGATTATTAACCCCAAATACCGGCTAGATGGACATCCTTTAATATTAGGTGGACCTTGGCTGGCAACTATTGATGCCTATATTGGCTGTCGGCAAGGCAGCATGACTATAACTAGAGGGAGTTATGTCAAGAACTTAGCCTTATACCCTCCAGCCCAGCCAAGCCTAACAATAATAATAAAAAATAGACAGCCTGTATCATACCTCATAGAAAACATTAGATCACCATTAACCATAGAATATGCCGTCGACTTTAAAGACCAAACAGAGGATGACATCATTAACAGTTTTATCAACGAACCAAAAAACAGATCCCATTTTCAATGTCACATGATCAAGGCACCATTTGATAATGAAGAAGAAGAAGATCCCCTGAAAGACATTCAAGAACAAGAAATGCCTACCACTTCTGTTTACAATAGAAAATCTATAGAAATTGAGCCAGGAAAAACTCTGAATATTAACAAAAATCTGACTGTTGAACAAGAAGAAAAATAGGTCCAACTACTAAAAAAATATAAGGGAGCTTTTGCATGGGATTACCCAGACATGAAAGGAATTAATCCCTAGTTAGATGCATTCACCAACCCCAACGAATATTAAACCCTCATCTTAAGGATATTGTGAAAGCTGAATTACAAAAACTTTTGGATGTCAATTTTGTTTATCCAATATCTAATAGCAAGTGGGTCTCTCTGCTAGTAGTGGTGCCAAAGAAGAATGGAAAGTGGAGGATATGTGTGGATTACAGAGAAATAAACAAAGCAACCCAAAAAGACCACTTTCCCCTTCCTTTCATTGACCAAGTATTAGATACATTAGTAGGGAAGAAATTCTTTTCTTTCTTAGATGGCTTCAGTGGATACAATTAGATTCAGATTGCCCCTGAAGATGAAGATAAGACTACTTTTACCTGTCCTTGGGGGACATTTGCTTACAGGTTTTTACCCTTTGGTCTATGCAACGCCCTTGCCACATTTAAGAGGGCCATTCTCAGCATCTTTTTAGATATAATAAATGAAGGGCTCGAAGTATATATGGATGATTTCACACCTTATGGAGATGATTTTGAGCCAGCATTAGAAACATTGGAAAAAGTGCTACAAAGGTGTATTGACACCAGACTCTACTTAAGCCATGAGAAGTGCCACATGATGAGGACCGAGGGACTCATCTTAGGTCATTATATCTCAGCAACTGGAATACAGGTAGATCCAGCTAAAATCTAGATACTTTTGTTAATACCTACTCCTACCACACAAACAAAGGTACGTAGCTTTCTCAGATTTTCTGGTTATTATAGAAGATTTATAGAGCATTATTCTCAAATAGTTGCACCTCTATACGCACTAACATGGAATGTTGATTTTAATTGGATAGATAAATGTGACCATGCTTTTGAGGATCTCAAAAAGCTTGTATCAACAGCCCCAGTGCTAAGGGGCCCAAATTGGGATTTGCCATTCCAAATCTCATCTGATGCCTCAGACACAGCTATTAGAGCAGTCCTTGGGTAGGAAGAAGATAAAAAACCATATGCAATATATTATATTAGAAAGAATCTATCTCCTACTAAATTAAACTATACTGTTACTGAGAAAGAATTTTTAGCTGTAATACATGCTGTAAGTAAATTTAGACATTATATAACTGGGTATCCTATAGTTTTATATACAGATCACTCTGCCATAAATTTTTTAGCAAATAAACCTGTTACAAATGGTAGAGTAACAATATGGTTGATTCTATTGAAGGAATTTGACATCACAATAAGGGATCGACCAGGAAAAGAGAATCTTGTACCTGAATTTCTCTCACGAATGCCAAAACTGACAGACGCAGCAGAAGTTGAAGATCAGTTCCCAGATGAACATTTGTTTGCTGTTACTGATAGAACCCCATGGTATTCTGATGTTGCAAATTATATAGTAGTAGGTATATTACCTAAGCATCTAACTCCCAATGAATGAAAACAGATAGTACAGTGCAGTACCCAATTCTCTTGGATTAGGGGTTACCTATTTCATACCGGAGCAGATATGCACATCAGAAGATGTGTCCGAGAAGACGAGATATTTGACATCCTAAAAGCATGCCATGATGAGCCATGTGGCGGACATTTTGCAGATCGCAGGACTGGTCACAAGGTTTTATAAATAGGCTAATATTGGCCTACAATATTTAAAGATGCTAAAAAGTTTGT
The DNA here is from genome assembly GCA_034641835.2 of Pinus albicaulis. Classification (NCBI taxonomy): domain Eukaryota; kingdom Viridiplantae; phylum Streptophyta; class Pinopsida; order Pinales; family Pinaceae; genus Pinus; species Pinus albicaulis. The sequence goes on along the minus strand of CM076577.1, from coordinate 1,377,595,055 downwards.
ACAAGCCTGTGATAGTTGGCAAAGGGCAAGACGCCCTAGACAATCCGATGAAATGCCTTTGAACCCTCAGTTATTAATCAAGCCATTTGAGTGTTGGGTGCTCAATTTTGTTGGTCCTATTAACCCACCATCAAATCAAAAAACATATATATTAGTTGCAACAGAGTATGTTACTAAATGGGTTTAAGCAGAGGCACTTCCAAGAGCTACAGAGGACTCTGTAATACAGTTCCTTTTCCGAATATTTGTGTGATATGGTCTCCCAAGGGACGTAATTATAGATGGAGGACCACAATTTGTAGGTAATAAAATCACTGCAACATTAAAAAATTACCACATTCAGCACAAAATCACGACCCCATACAACCCACAGGCAAATGGCCAGGTAGAGAGCACAAATAAGGTAATAGAATCTATATTGACAAAAATAGTTGCATCACACTGACATGACTGGGCTTTAAGATTGCCGGAAGCCTTGGGGGCATACCGAACAACATGGAGAAATACCACTGGGTATTCACCATATCAATTAGTATTTGGAAAAGAACCCATCTTTCCAATAGAATTTGAAATTCAAATTTTAAGAATAGCCTAGGGGGTGGGTCTGAATTTAAATGAAGCCCAGATCAGCATATTACAGAAAATTAACGAATTAGATGAAATTAGGCTCTCCGTCCTCTAGCACACTACATTAATTCAGCAGCAGAGAGAAAAATGGCACGATGCCCTCATTAAAAAAGAAAATCTTCCACGAAGGAGATTGGGCACTCCTATATGACTCTGATTTAGGGATTTCCCTGGAAAACTCCAGACATGATGGCTTTGACCTTATGAGATACAGAAAGTGCACGACAATGGCACCATTACATTAACTACCATTGATGGATCTGGACATTCTTTCAAAGTCATCGACTATGACTTTACCATAAACCGCTTAATCGGGAATCCTTTTACCAGCAACTACTGGGAGATTCTACAATGCAGATTCTTGCTGAGGAAGATAATTCCTCCTCAGCACTTATTCACTGATTAATTCCTTTATTTATGAAACTTGTACATAAGTTTTTCCTTTTAATTATACCTGTATAAACTATTTTTTTACAAATTTTATTGTGATGTTCCCCTTAAAGGAACATCAATCTTGTGTGCTTTTATTTTTCGTGTTGTTCCTCTTAAGGAACAGTAGCCGTTCCTCTTAACGAATAGCGTGTTTGCGTGTTTATCTTTCTACTGTTCCTTTCAGAAGGAATAGCATTTCTGCTGAATATTTTCGCTGTTCCTTCCAAAAGGAACAGCATTTCCGCTAATTGTTTTTTATGTTCCTTTCAGAAGGAACAACATTTTTTCTGAATGTTTTCGTTGTTCCTTCCAAAAGGAACAACATTTCCGCTAATTATTTTTGCTGTTCCTTCCAAAAGGAACAACATTTATGCAAACTATTTTTGTTGTTCCTTTCAAAAGGAACAACATTTTTGCTAATTGCTTTCGCTGTTCCTTTCAAAAGAAACAACAATTCCGATGATTGTTTTGTTGTCCCTTTCAAAAGGAAAAACATTTTTTTCTGATTGTTTTGATGTTCCTTTCAAAAGGAACAATGTTTTTGTCGATTGTTTTGCTGTTCCTTTCAAAAGGAATAGCATTTTTTCCCCGATTTTTTTGTTGTTCCTTTCAAAGGGAACAACATTTCTTTTCGATTGTTTTGCTGTTCCTTTCAAAAGAAACAGCATTTTCGCAGACTATTTTTGTTGTTCCTCTTAAGGAACAACAGTTGTTACATTTAAGGAACAACACTTTTTGAGTTCATTTTTTTCTTTCTTAGAACAATATTTTGAGAATTTTTGAGAACTTTTGATGATCCTTTTGAGGAAAATATACAAATTTATGCAAGGACACAAAAATTAGAGGTTACTAGAATCAACATATCAAAGAGAAATTGTAATTTGAAAAAAAAATGCTTTGTATTGATAAGACAAAAGGAAAGGACAAAACTATCTATATCACTTTGATGTCTTTATTTTCACTAAAACTAATTTTATTGATTATTTTTTTTATCATGTTGGTTCTTCCCTAATCCTCATAATTCTCTTTGACTTTTATTATTGAATAAGAAAACGGGCATACTTTCTCTATTGAGATGTTCAGACTTCTTCCACCATTCCTACGTTTAAGGAGTGTTGAGACATCCTTTATACATCAATAGGCAAGTGCTATATAAAAGAAAAAGAAAAGAAAAAAATACATGTATACAACAATTCTATGATATGTCAGATAGAGGATAGGGGGTCTCATCACGAGCTAGCCTACCATGATCATAAGGAAGCAGTGAAGTGGCTTTCCCATTATGGCCACCACACCAGGGACATGATCCAATGGACAACTTAGAAAAATAAACAGTCCTTGGAACAGGAGGTCTCATCATGAGCCGGCCTGCCCACCTTTCACTCCTTCCTAGTGAATGGCATTGTGATTCATCTGGTTCCCAAACCAGCACAATGGCCTCCATCATGACATTATAAAGCACTATCCTAGGTATATATGAAGGATTATGGTTCCAAGGGTGAAAAAGCAACTTTGTCAAGGTTATGGACACCTGTGGGCAACAGAGCTCTGCTGATGGTATTGGAGTCATATTTTTCACAACTCAATAGAAATTATAAACCCTTTTCTTATATCTTTATTTTATATACAAATGAGGTTATGATCCTGAACCCCTTTGATCGAACCTTTATACATGAAATATTGTTGATCAATCAATCATAATGGTTTAAGTAAATATTGACCACATAAGTACTTTTATTTATGTCCGCTGTCCTTTCCCTTATTTTCGCATCATTACATAGCATTTCATATCTATTCATAATTTCATAATATGCGTTGATTTCAGTCATTTGATAATTTTTGGATCATATCATAAGTATGCATGCCTTTCTATAATGTACAACTCCCTGCGGTACACAGCTCATCCATTTGACAGTCGAGGGCGACCTATCATATTTCAGGGGGGCACGGGTGACTTTTAAATATACCTACATATGAGTTAATTCCCTATGTTCATCAATTCTCAGAAATAGCAAGCTTAACGGTATTTTTTCGATATACACGGGGAGTTGTTCTATTTCCATTTCTGTGTATTATTGTGAAGAACTAACAATGTGGAGGATTTAGATGGAATGGGAGGACGAGAAATACGTAGTGAACCTCTAGTATTAACAGTTTCTAATGTTGCACGAGAAATTTTGGAGAGAGCAGGGTGGATTACATACCTTACACGACTACAACAACCCCATGAAATTGTGGCCATTGAATTTTTGGAGAACTTGCAGGAGAATTATTCCATGGTAAGAGGTAGGAAAATAACAGTGACAGAGGTAGTAATTTCCGAGGTATCTGGTCTACTAGTAGTTGGACCCATATGGACCCATAAAAAAGTAAAACTTCAAGAGGCCATGAACATATTTTGGGATGAAGGACAAACCCTGATCGTTAAAGGAAAACGAGTCCAACTAGCAACTCTGGGAGAACCATGGACGGAACTGGCCAGAGTAGTACAAAGCTACATTACATGTGACGAACGAAAGGATGTGGTAAGACCACGCCACCTTAAACTGTTAGCAGTATTGAAACATAAATGCGTTGTGAATTTGCCTGAATTTTTAAATTTTTTATTGCATGATGCTGCTCGGAGCATAAGGAAATCCCTTCATACAGGGATGGTATTAAGCCACCACTGTCTAATTCGATTAACAGTTAGTTATAGTCTTTCCCAGTTGCAGACTAGCTGGGAAGAATTGATATTCTCAATCAACAGAGGAACCACCTTACCTGCCCCAAAACGAAAAAGAGTCACCAGCACACCAAACGAACCTCTGAAACATAGACAGTCCTCCAGATTAAGGAGAAACAGGGGAATGGTGGGAAGCCTTCCAGGTAGCAGCATTCAACCCATGGAATTACCTAGTTCTGAAGAAGAGCAACCCCTACAACTTGAAGGGGGAGAAGATCAGGAAGAAGAGAAACCCCTGAAACTTGAAGGAGGAGAAGATCGGGAAGAAGAAGAAAATAACCATACCAGTGAAGAAGAGCAGGAAGAAGTAAAAAATAACCATACCAGTGAAGAAGAGCAAGAAGAAGAAGGAAATAACCTTGCCAATGGATAAGAGCAGGAAGAAGAAGAAAGTAATCATACCAATGAAGAAGGAAGGGAGGAAGCAGAACCTCCCGTAACCTCCAGTGAAAGCCCACCATAGAATCCATTACAGGAAGATGAATTGGCCCAAATTTTGGCCAATATGAGTGAATATATACAACCCCACAATCTGCTCAATCTCAATATCGAGATAGAGCAATTGCAGGAACATTTTGTCATCAACAAGGACATGATTGAGGAAATGCATATTGAGGAGGCAGAAGAAGAAACCCCTCTAAAAATGGCAGAACAAACTAGGGTTACTTCCCCTAAGGTACGTAGCCTAGAGAATGTGATTCTGAAAGCATAGAAGCAAGCCTGGGTGAGGGCACGAACACTGGATAAAAAACCCTAGCTGAGCAACCAAGTATAGAAAAAGCAACAGTTGTTCCTTCCAAAAAGAAGAAGAAGACAAATGAACTTGGGAAACTGTGGAGGGAACGGAAAAAGCTCCAAAAATTATTAAGACAACTTAGGCAGAAGATTAGGGTGCTACAAAAGGGAAAAGTCTCTAAAATAACCCCGAAAACGAAGAATGCAGCCACCCAAATGAAACCCCATAATACAAGGAAAATGGAAACTCAAACCAAGCCCATATTCATTCAGGATAACAAGGAACAACAAGTAGTTGTTATGGACATAGTTTCCCAAACTAAAAATATACAAATTTGTAATAAAGATGTTCAGACTGAGGCACTTTCCTCTAGCAGTATGGCCAAAACAGAGACACAGACTATCGGCACTCGACATTGTAATAAGAAAACCCAGGTGTTGATAGAAGACCCTAGTATAGCAAAACTCCAAGAGGATCTAGCACAGGCTCAGAGGGCTAGAGAAAAGCTCAAATAACAGGCTGTTCGCAAAAAGAAATACCAAAAGCTATAGCAGCAATTAAAGGACATCAATGCATCAAAGGCAGAAGCTTTCAATAGATGTCAAAAGGCAGAAGAGAAAATTGAAGAGGTAAGGAATAGATTAAAAATAGTCAGGAATCAAATGGATACTCTTTGTTCTTTATAGATAGATGTTCTAGCATGTAGGTGCCCTGCCAAAAATTATGCTTTGTTTTTACTAGAAAGATATTTGCAGTTAAAAATTAAGGCTGTTAAGGTAGGAAAACCCATAGAATTAGAAACTGTAGATGATTTTATAAGTTGCTGCAAACTCTATGGAGTAAAATTCCAGCGTCTACTCTGTGAATTTTATTTACACAAGTTTATATTGGCTGGGGAAATGGAGACAAATCCCAGCCCCTTTGTGGGTTATATCCAATATCAAGCATTCATTTCATTTGTTGTTAACTAGTTAAAATGGCTCAAGGCCTATAACACCTTTCAGAGCCAAGAAAATGGGTTAGACCTTTGGGTTAGGGGTGAACTAAGACACCCATTACAACTTTGGGCTAGGCAGAAAAGCTTAATGACGAAGGAGGGAGTAATCCAAACATTGGGACCCATGCCATCCTGGATGGAGTAGAATATTTTCTATCCATCAGAGACCAGGCCACAGTAGCAGCTAAACTCCGATGGAAGATTTCCAATTGGAATATTCAAGACAAAGAACCATTCAATTACAAAAATGTTGAGTTAGCTGCCAACCACTTGGTTATTTATAGTAACCTCATCTTGAGGGAAGGCCCGTATTGGCTAGGTTGTAGATATCACAGCTCTATTATCTGGTATCCTACAGCAGACTATAAGGCCAAATATGAATTACCTGAAGGATAGGCAGGGCGTGTTTTTGAAGTTTTAGCTGCATATCATGGTTTTAGACCACTTAACGAAAAACCCTCTCCAGCCTATTCTCTAACTGCTTTACATGTAAATTATGGTTTTCATGAGGACATGAAAAAGGGTAAGCAGGGGGCTCTGTTGAGCATTGGAAAAGGTATGCATTTTCCATGTATTTCTTTATCTTTTTCCTTTAATCATGGCTTCTTTATGTTCTAGAACGATAATATATTGAAGAATTACAATATAATTGAGGAGGTTAGTGCTTATTGCGAAATTAACTAAATATTGTCTTTTCCTCCATATAGGAACTCAATGAAGTGGAATGCCACCATTTGGAAGGAAACGATAAGACAGGTGTAACTGTTGTCCCTTCAACAAAAGGCCGTAGTCAGAGAAGAAAACCAAGTTCGGAGTGCACAGTCAAAATAAGGAAAGGAACAGTGCGACACCAGCGAAAGAAGATGAAACGATAGCCAGAGAAGGAAGATAGAATCCCTCAGGATCTCTCGATCCTGAGGGATTGCTGTTCAAAGTCATCTATACTTCTTGTTTCCTCCACCTGGCTGTTATAAAAGACTATCGTTTGTAGAAATGACAAAAATTAGACATCTTATGATCATTCTGATTTCCTTTTCTAATTTTAGAATTTTTCATCAACTCTTGTTAATTAAAACAGAGTACGATTGTTTGTAGACTTTGTTGCATATGATTAATACATAAATTCAGTTTTCGTTTCATTATTTTACACTGGAGTAGTTTGGCGGTGCTTCGCTGGAGGCTAAGGGCCTGGCCCTAGTGGATCCACCTGCTACTTGTACTTTTAATTTCTAATTCCAGTCATGTGATGGTTTGCATTATATTTCATTTCCTTTAAACTACATTGCTTCACAGTTACCTTAGTTTATAGTTTACTGTTTTATGAAATTGGTGTGTTGCATCGGTAAATTGCATTGTCGTTCCTTTCTACATGACAAGAGTATTTATTCTTTTATAATTTATATTGTTATGCTTTGCAGATACAGAGCTTCACCATTCAAGATTGTTGTTCATTTCCATTAATTATTTGTTGTTTATTTTCATTAATATAGTTTGTTGTTCATTTCCATTTGTTGATTGCTGTTCATTTCCATTAATGATTTGTTGTTTATTTTCATTAATATACTTTGTTGTTCATTTCCATTTGTGGATTGCTGCTCATTTCCATTAATGATTTGTTGTTAATTCTCATTAATATAGTTTGTTGTTCATTTCCATTTGTAGATTGTTGTTCATTGCCATTAGAAAGAGTTGTTGATTTTCATTAAATAGTTGTTGTTCATTGTCATTAAAAGAGTTTGTTGTTCATTCCTGTTAATTAGTTTTACTATTTATTCTTTTTTGCAAGAGTTTGGTTTTGCTTTGGAGTGTTATTATAAAAAGCAGCATTAGTGATTTAACATAGTTACCATTTCCATTGAATTACGTTAATGTGGAATGCAAGATCATCAACTGTAAAGGACATTGGTTATCACTGCCTACGTTCTCAGATTGATTACCTTGTTCATATTTGATTTCATTTACATTAGTTGACAGAGGAAGGAGTTATTACTACTGCATCCTTGACTGATGATTGTTGAGTGATTGTTTGAACTACAGAACATTGAGTTTCATATTGTTGTAATTAGATTTCATTTTCAAGCATCCGTTTACGCTTGTATTTAAGACACTGTACTGCACATTGAAGAGCATTACTCTTAGATTAAATTGCAGCCTCATACTGAGTACACTCTTGAGATAAAAATTCATACGTGGATTGATAATTAATGTAGGATAAATAGGAGTTAAAAAGACACTATTTATACCTCAACAATCCCTACCCTTTGTGAAGTATGATCTATTTTGGGAAAAAGGTATTTTTCTTGTAGGGAGGTTTGATCTAGGTGCCTAAAATCCATAACCATCCTATATCTTGTTTTATTTTTAAGTAACATTAATTTCTGAAGGTCCTTCTGGTCCTTTCTGAAAGGCGAGCTTCTTAGAATGGTGTCTGTGTCACAATGTTTTGAACTGGCCTCCCTATATATACTATCATTCTGAAAATTTTTGCACAGTCTTGCATTTCTTTGTCTTGTGTGTAGTGATAAAATTTTAGACAACTTAACCATTTCAAGCTTCTTAGGTTTACCCATGCTATCTTTCTCTATATTAGCTTTAGTAAAGACTTCTTTGGGATCTATAGTAATATTTGTGGAAATTGACAGCCCTTTTGAAAAGGAAAAATTCTTGGATGATGAAGTATCTAGGTAAGGTAAAAACATAAGACTATCTTGCTCTAGCTTCCCAAATATTTTTGTTTTGTGAGGGTATTTCATTTCTTCCGGATTGGAAAAAGAAAGAAGTTGTGTTTTTATGGTTTTTCTTTCTTTTGAGCAACCTGTTTCATGTTCTAAATTGATTTTTGTTTCTGACATTTCATTTTCAATTTGTAGGAAATCAATTTTATTTTTATTATCTTGTGGTGTTTCAGGGTCGTGATAGTTTTAACTGTCGAATTCATCATAGAGGGACTGATCCGATTGTTGATCAACGGTTGTCATTGATGTCAACCCAAGCAGCACCAGGGACTAACCCAATATTGCATGGAAATTTTGGCCTACCAAATTAATACATTCTGGGTCAATAATGCTTTTGATGGTTTCTACTTGTCGAGATGTTTCCGTTGATATATGGCACGCCATGTAATTCTTCACGGTTTGAGAGATATTCATGTTTGAAGTTTGTACCCCCAGTTAGTGGGCTAAAACCCCATGGGGTTGGGGCATGGGTCATTGAAAAGTCACAATTAATATTTTTTATGCTCCTAAAATCCCTCCCACATTCACTTGTTGAAGCCCTTCTCAACTGAAGCATTCATATAAATTGTGATCTTCATTTCCTCCTTATGTAAGGGATTCGGTCATCTGAGACAGGCCATCGTGGCATTTTATCTCTAAATTTTTTTCTACAAAGGCTCAAAAGCTAAACGTTTTATGAGGCGAAGCCAAAATCCTGAGGAAGCTTCAGTAAAAATTTTAGATCAAGTTGCGCAATATTTTTGGAGATATGATCTGTGGAAGTAAGGGTTGTTGCAGACTCCTGAAATTCATCTCAAAGAAGGGACCTTGGTAAATTCATCATAACTCTCTCTTTGAGTATCAGATTGGAATTCCGTAAAAATTGATGGATATTGCATAGTCTGTACTTTTGGAACTATCAATTTTAGAAACAAATGAAGAAACAGTGACACGTGGCACGCCGTACAAGTGCGCTTTGCTGAAACAGTCCATAATTAGGGCATTGTGAGAGATTGGGTATAAATCTCTCTTCAAGAATCCAAATTGGGTCAGACTTGTGGAATTGGAAAGATGACTTAGATTAATACTACAAGACTTAAAATCAGATATTGAGGATCTGAAATGACAGATATACATAAGATTCAATATCGAGCTCCTAGAAGGCAAGAAAAAGCTAGATCATGTGTTGTCAAGGGTTGCAAAGGAACAAACTTTCTATGGCAGAAAAGCAAAGCAAGGTGCAGCAGAGGGTAGCATGAAAATATCAGCAACCAAGGTGCATAACATCAGCAATAATTTCATCATATGAAGTCTTCAAGTGGGCGGCACTGCATACAATCATTGTAAAGGTATCATTGTACTTAGTCATTGTAAATAAATTATTGTACAAATTGTACTAGTGTCTATCTGCCAAGAGTTGAAGAAGCAGTGTTGGGAGGTCTAGGATCATCATTATGTGGTTGTGTCAAAGTTGGGGTTATGGTCTAGTATATATTCTTCTTCTACATCATTCTATATCATTGTAAAGTGGACCATTTTCCCTGGTATTGGAGTCCATTCTTCTTTTATTCTTCTATAGGGCGGTAGGGTGGTGCTAGGGTGAGTTGTAGCTCATTGGGTGTTGGGGCATCCGTTCAGTGACTACTAAAGAATCTTGGGCATTGGAGCGTCCATCCAGTGGGAGCTGGAGAAGAATGTTTTTCTGGATTCTAGGAAGTTGGAGCTTTATTTTCAATTGGTGTTGAAAAGAATTATTAGAAAAGCATTAGGTGGTTTTTGTCCTGAAGTGGGTTTCCACCTTAAAAACTGTGTATATTTGTGTTCCTCTTGTTTATTGCTATCATTGTACAAACAATGATAATAATTGAAGATTAACTAATGCTCTAATTGAAAGGAAACATCGATCGTCCCCCCCCACCTCTCTCAAAGATTTCCAACAATTGGTATCAGAGCTTGGTTCCTTCAATAGCAGTTTAACAACTGGAAGGAGGTCATGGAGTATACCAAGAATGGTGTACCTCAATTCAATGAAAATAATTATGCACTTTGGAAAGGAAGAATGGAGGTCTATCTCTTGGCGCAAGGTTACGAAGTATGGGACACTGTTCAAAATGGATTTACATCAACCACGGATGAACAAGGTAAGAAGAATTTGGTAAATGATGCAAAAGCAAAGAATATTATTATCAGTGGACTTATTGAATCTGTTTATCATAAGGTGTTGAGTTGTAAAACCGCCAAAAATGTATGGGACAAGCTTGAGAATATATATGCAGGTGACTCAAATGTCAAAGAAGCAAAGCTTCAAATCTATAGAGCAAAATTTGACCAACTCACAATGAAAGAAGATTGTAACATTGCTGCATACTTCCAATACGTTGATGAAATAACCAATACTCTGGAAGGATTGGGAGAGCCAGTTGACGAGAAGAATATTATACGAAAGATTCTTAGAACGTTACCAGGGAAATTCAACCCAAAGGTATCGGTCTTAGAATACAGTGCAAATTTGGACAAGCTAAGGAAGGAAGAATTACATGGAGTTCTCATAGCATATGAAATGAGAATTGATGAAGAAAAGGGTACTTCAAATCTAGAAACTGCGTTCATTGCATCTAAGGCAAAGAAGAATCCGATTACAAAGTATTTTTTATGGCCAAGCACAATAAACAAGAAGTATCAAACAATGAAGAAGAAGGGTTGACCATAGAAGAATTTTATGAGGAGGCAATCAAGCTTATAAAAGAGCTCAATGCTGAGAAGATCCGTTCCAACACTCTTGAAGAACAAGTTTAAGGTCTCAAAATTGAGGTTGAAGAACACAAATGTATTGAAGAGTCACTTCAAAAGAAGTTGGAAGAAAGCAACCAAGAAAGGGAAGCATTAGAAGCCGAAGTAGTCTCGTTGCGTAAGGAAGTGAAGAAGGGAAAAACTGTCCAAAACTATGCCACCAGCTCAAGGGCATTGGAAGAACTCATCAATAATCAACGATCTTACAACGAAAGAACTAGCCTCGGTTACAAAGAAGAAGAAGCAGGACCTTCTACAACAAAATACAATGAACCTATGAGATCTAACATACATGAAGACTTCATTGGACAAGATTCGCAAGCACATCCTTGGAAGACGATTCCATGACGAAGATTTTTATCCAGGTACCAACATATTTTTCATGGCTATTGTTATTCATGTGGAAAATTTGGTCATAAAGCTGCAGAATGTCGCACGTACCCTATGAACCAGTACAATTCCAAGAGATTCTTCAAATATGAACCTCCCAGGGCTTAACGAAACATCAATAGATTTGAAAATTTAAGAAATAATATGGAATGTTACAAATGTCAGAAATTTGGACACATAACCAGAGACTGCAGACTTGAAAATCCTCCAGAAGAATCTTCGAAGCCACATAATGAATGAGCATGGAAGAAGAAGAAGACTGATAATTGTGCTCTCGCTCTCAAGGCTCAAAAAGAGAAATATGTGTGGTATGTTGACAGCGGTTGCTCAACACATATGACCGGAGATAAAAGGAAATTTGTATTTCTGAAAGAGAAGAAGGATGGAACCATATCCTTTGGAAATGATGGATCTTCAAATGTTATAGGATCAGGTACTGTCACTCTCGAAAGCAAAGATGTTATAGCCAAGAGTGTTCTATTGGTCGAAAACATGAATCACAATCTTCTCAGTGTTGGAAAAATGTGTGATCAAGGACACACAATGCTATTCAACTCCACAAAATGTGAAATCAGGAAAGGTAGGTATGGTAAAATTGTGGCTACAACAAGTTGAGCTCCAAATGACATATATGTTTTGGATGAAGCAACTAAAGCATGTCTACTAGCTAAAGAAGATGAAAGTTGGTTATGGCACAAATGAATGGGTCACATAAACTTTGACAATCTTGTCAGGATAAGCAAAAAGGAAGCAGTACGAGAAATGCCAAAAATCTCAAAACCTTCCAACACACTATGTGAGGCATGTTGGCATGGCAAGCAGACAAAAGTCCAATTTAAAACAAAAGAACACTTTTCATCACATCCATTGGAATTGATACATACTGATCTATGTTGTCTTGTGAGAACAAAAGGCTTAGACAGAGAATTATATTTCATGTTGATGATAGATGACTATACCAGGATGAAAGCCGTCAGTTTCCTAAAGAAAAAATCTGAAGCATTTGAGTGCTTTAAGATCTACAAGGAGTTGGTTGAAAATGAAACTGATTTGAAAATAAAGTGTTTACGATCAGATAATGGTGGAGAATTCACTTCCAAATTATTTCAGCAATACTGTGACGAAAATGGAATAAAAAGGCAATTTTCAACAGCATGAACACCTCAGCAAAATGGAGTTGCTGAAAGAAAGAATAGAACTATACAAGAAATGGGTAGAACAATGTTGAAGGAATCAAAATTGGATGAAAAATTCTGGGTTCAAGCAATTGATACGGCAGTCTTCATTATCAATCGAAGTCTTCTCAGAAATAATTGCAACAAGACACCATATGAATTATGGAAAGGAAAACCAGCTAATGTAAAATATTTCAGAATCTTCGGAAGAAAATGTTATATCAAAAGAGAAGATCAAAATTTGGGTAAGTTTGAATCACGTGTTGATGAAGGTATCTTTGTTGGTTACTCACGTAAAAGAAAGGCCTATAAATGTTATAATCTAAGACGAAAACAGATAGTGGAGAGCATAAATGTTACATTTGACGAAGATGGTGTTCTAGCGAGTAATGATGAGGATCTAGAATCTTTGAAACTTGAGACAGAGGCTGAAAAAGACACAGATAAAATTGTAGAACAAGAAGCAACTATCAATGAGGAAGAAGTAAATAATGATCATCAAGATATACCAGAACAACAACAAGAAGCTCCTCCAAGGAGAACAAAAGAGTGGAATCAAAAGAACCATCCATCAAATCAAATCATTGGTGACATAAATGAAGGTCGACAACTTCGTTCATCACAACAAGCTCACGTTGCTTTTCTAGCAACCTTTGAGCCTAGTAGTTTTGAGGAAGCTAGCCAAAATGAACATTGGGTAGCAGCTATGAATGAAGAATTGGATCAAATTGAGAAGAATAACACCTGGGAATTAGTTCCACGGCCAAAAGATAAAAATGTCATTGGGACTAAATGGGTGTTCAGGAACAAATTGAATGAAGATGGGTAGGTTACCAGAAACAAAGCAAGATTGGTTTGCAAAGGCTATGCACAAGTGGAAGGAATTGATTTCGATGAAACATTTGCACCAATTTCCAGAATGGAAGCCATCCGAATGTTTCTCGCCCTTGCATGTTCAAGAATAATCAAAGTCTACCAAATGGATGTTAAGTCAACATTTCTGAATGGAGAATTAGAAGAAGAAGTTTACATCGAACAACCTGAAGGTTTTCTACTATCACAAAAAGAAGACTATGTTTGTAGGTTAAAGAAGGCTCTATATGGTCTCAAGCAGGCCCTCAGAGCATGGTATGCTCATCTTGATGGATATCTATGTCAACAAGGGTTCAAGAAAGGTACTGTTGATAGCAATCTTTATGTACAAATAGATAAATATAATTTAACAATTGTTGAGGTATATGTGGATGATACAATATTTGTTAGCAATGATGATCGATTAAGTAAGAACTTTTCTAAAAAGATGCAAAGTGAGTTTGAGATGTCTTTACTTCGTGAGCTGACATACTTCTTAGGGCTTCGAATATCTTAGCAAGAGAAAGGAATATTTATATGTCAAGCCAAGTACATCAAGGAAATGCTCAAGAAATTCAAAATGTAAGATTGCAAACCCATCCTTACTCCAATGGTAACAGGTTGCAAATTGAGCATAGATGACTCATCTAAGGATGTGGATCAGAAGTTGTACAGATCTATGATTGGTAGTCTTCTATATGTAACAGCCTCTCGGCCAGATGTTATGCAAGCAGTTGGACAAGTAGCAAGATTCCAAGCAGTACCAAAAGAATCACATATTATTTCCGTCAAAATAATTCTTAGATATCTAAAGGGTGCCACGAAGAATATACTCTTGTATCCTATTGGTAACAATCTCATTATTCAAGCCTGATGATGCAGACAGCAGAAGCGCTGATGATCGAAGAGTACTATGAGCAAGATCTATCTAGGTGGTTGTCTCGTATCATGGTTGAGAAAAAAGAAAACTTCAATCTCGTTATCTACAGCGAAAGAAAAATACATTGCAGCAGCATCATGTTGTACTCAAGTCCTTTGGATGAAACAAACTTTGCAAGATCTTCAAGTACAATTCAGTGAGCCTACTCCCATATTCTGTGACAACACTAGTGCCATCAGCATCTCCAAGAATCTTGTCATGCATTCAAAAAAAAAACACATTCCAATCAAATATCATTTTATTAGAGAACAAGTCGCTGAAAAGAATATCAAACTTGAGTATGTTTGTACAAAAGAACAAATTGCTGATATCTTCACTAAACCTTTACCTCGTGAAGCATTTTAATATCTTCATCAAAAGCTTGGGATTCTCCCAAGCTCTCATTAGATTTTCCTTTTTCAAGAATATAAAGAGGGAGTGGAAGTGTGTAAAGGTCTGCAGGACGATTGTGTGTCAGCGGGAGTGGAAGTGTGTACAGGTCCGCAGGATGGTTGTGTTTCAGGGGGAGTTACCCTTTGCCATTGATGTCAAAGGGGGAGAGAATTTTGAAGGAAGAGGTGTCATGATCGCAGGGGGAGTACTTGTGTTGCCATCAATGCCAAAGGGGGAGATTGTTGATCGGCGGTTGTCTATACTTCAACCCAAGCAACACTGGGATTAACCCAATATTGCATTGGAATTTTGACCTACCAAATTATATTCTTAAATAATAATACTTTTTATGGTTTCTACTTGTCGAGATGTTTCCATTGATATATGGCACGCCATGTAATTCTTCACGGTTTGAGAGATATTCATGTTTGAAGTTTGTACCCCAGTTAGTGGGCTAAAACCCCATGGGGTTGGGGCATGGGTCATTGAAAAGTCATAATTAATATTTTTTAAGCTCCTAATATCCTTCCCACATTCACTTTTTGAAGCCCCTCTCAACTGAAGCATTCATATATATTGTGATCTTCATTTCCTCCTTAGGCAAGGGATTTGGGCTATCCAACAGTCATCGTGAATTTTCGCTTCAAATTTTTTTTCCGTGAAGGCTCGAAGCTGAAATTTTTATGAGGTGAAGTCGAAATCTTGAGGAAGCTGCTGTAAAAATTTCAGATCAAGGTGTACAATTTTTTGAGATATGATCTATGGAAGTTAGGGTTTTTGCAGGCTCCTGAAATCCATCTCAAAGAAGTGACCTAGGTAAAATTGTTATAACTCTCTCTCTGAGTATCAGATTGAATTCTGTAAAAATTGATGGATAGTGCACAGTATTTAATTTTTTCTCTATCAATTTTTTTAGAAATGCAATGTACAGAAACAAAGGACACGGCACATCGTATGCGGCGTCGCTGTATAGAATCATACCTAGGCAGACATTTGGTGGAGTATAACTCTCTCTTCAAGAATCCAAATTGGGTCAGACCTGGGGCATTGGAAAGATGACTCAGAGGGCTACTATGGGACTAAAAATCAGATATTGAGGATCTGAAATGATAGATATGAACCAGATTCAACATCGAGCTCCTAGAAGGCTAGAAAAAGCTAGATCATGTGTTGTCAAGGGTTGCAAAGGACCATACTTACCAAGTGGCAGGCAGGAAAGCAAGGTAGTGAGGGTAAGGACAGAAGAGCAGAAACCACAAAGCACGAAGAGGCAAGAAGTTCATCATATGAAGTCTTCAAGTGGGCAGCACCGCATACAATCATTGTAAAGTATCACTTAGTCAGAAATACATTATTGTACAAATTGTACTAGTGTTCATTCTCAAGAGTTGAAGAGGAAGTGTTGAGAGGTCTAGGATCATCATTAGGTGGTTATGTCATAGTTGGGGTTATGTTCTATTGTGTCTTCTTCTTCTACATCATTCTATATCATTTTAAAGTGGACCATTTTCCCTGGTATGGGAGTCAATTCTTATTTTATTATTATATAGGGTGTTAGGGTGGTGCTACGGTGAGTTGTAGCTCATTGGGTGTTGGGGCATCCATTTAGTTGACTACTGAAGAATCTTAGGCATTGGAGCATCCATCTAGTGGGAGCTGGAGAAGAATGTTTTTCTAGATTCTAGGAAGTTGGAGCTTTATTTTCTGTTCGTTTAAAAGAATTAGAAAAGCATTAGGTGGTTCTTGTCCCGAACTCGGGTTTCTGCTATTAAATATGTACTGGTGTTCCTCTTTGTTTACCGGCTATCATTGTACAAACATTGATAATAATTGAAGATTAACTAATGTGCTCTAATTGGAATAATTAATAAATATCGATTCACACGCCCCCCCCCTTCTCGCATTTTCCAACAGTAAAGTGCCTAGATCTTCACAATTTTCATTCACTTGCTCATCAAGGTCACTTTAATTATACAAGATGAATGAGTCCAAGTCTGAATGAATGGAATAGATAGGGGTGTTGTTGGGTCTATCTAGGCTACTTACCATATACTTCATGTGAGATTCCCAGTAGAGTCTCCTTGTTTGGTTGAAAATTGGGATGGTAGCATAAGACATGTCAGGTGGAGGTTTCCTAGAAGTTTAGCTCCCCAAGATCGGGATAAAAGAATGCCATACTTGGGGGGAATTTCAACCACGACTATACCCATGACTAGGCTCTTAGTAGGGATTTTTGTCAGATTGACACATAAATCCTTGAACATGCCCAAGCACTTGACCCTGCTCAAATCGAAGGAATACAGATATTTGTAGGGCTTCGTTATTTCTAGGCCTAATCTCTCCATTACTACCTTTGTCATGAGGTCGTGAGAGGCACTAGAGTCTAGCATGGCATTATGAAGGATTTTGTCGTGTATGTTTAGGCTAACATAGAATGGGAGAATGGCTCCTTCTTGGTATTTTCCATCTATTTCGGGTCCAAACAACAACTCTGGCTTATCATCTGTCAGATTCAGAGTATTGGTATCATTTTATATGTTTAGAACTTTTAGAACTTTGGATCTGTACATATCCTGAGCTACCAGTTTAGTGAGAGGGATGGTTATTTTGATTTTAGCAATATCTCCTTCAAAAGTGAAAGGTATTTGAGTTTTGGACATATTTACATCAATTTTATCAACCATAAATTTTTCCACATTTTTAATTTTCTGATTCTGATTCGGGGCTTTGGTCAATAGAGTTTTCTCAGAGCCACTAGCAGAGGTACTAGGACAGCTTGTGTCAATACTTGGTTGGCAAGTTCATGCTATGTTATGATCAGTTTTCTTAGCCATGGTATTGTTATTGTCTGTTGTTCTTTTAAGAATGTTTTCGGGAGTTTTCTTGACAGCAGTGTCTGAGTTATTTTTCTTGTAGTTGTCTTGGTTTTTCTTACTCCTAAGATCATGTTAGTATGAATCTTAATTGCAAGTATAAAAAAATACCACTTTAGTTGTGCATAAAAAACAACCCTAACAGCAAAAGATGGCTGCCAATATCTTCAGATCTGTAATTAGTTTATCAGGATAAATGCTACAAAAATCTAGATCTATGCATCAAACAACATTAAGCAGTAAATAAAACGAGATTTACTCCATGCATCCAATAGACAAGACAGGAATATGTTGAATGAATTTTATATTAAGGGCACTTGGGAGGAAAAAATAGAAGGATGTTACCAGTTCTCCTCAATGGGATGGGTTCTTGTAAGTCCTCAGCACTTCATATCTAAAATTCCTCTCTCTTGATGGTGTAGAAAACCCAGACAAAAATGGAACTCAAAGGGAGTTAACAAGAAAAAGGATAGCAAAATATGACAATGATGGTGGATCAAAGTCAAACCAAAAGTATAGATCCAGAGTGATCTTTAGGCAACAAAAGGTGATGAATGAATGGAAAAACCCTTCTATTTATAACAAAATATTGAGTTAGTCTAGATATTGGTGCATAGTTAAAATATTATTAACCAAATCAAGATCCAACTTTTATGGAATATTTTATTATTTTTGTTGGAGGGAAAAAGAATTTGATTTGGGTCAAACCCCTTTATTTGTAAATAATAAATAAATAAATGATTTATTTATTATTTTGAGGACATGGTTGAGTAATAATTAAATAAATAATGATTTATTTAACTATTTATGAGTGATTTAGTCAAATTTAACAAGGAATATTATTTAAATAAGGTTTAAATAATTATTCCTAGAAAATAATAAGATAAATAATAATTTATGTAATTAATTTTCCTGTTTTGGGTTAAATATGACCAGGAATATTAATTAAACTACTGTTTAACTAATTATTCCTTGAGGAAAATCAAACAAATGTGGATTTATTTAATATTTCCTCACGGGGTTTCCTGTTTAGACCATAAACAACTTAATAAAGGTGTTTTACTAAGTTATTTTTCATAATGAAAGCAGTTTCACTTAGGGTAAAATTGGTCTTACATGGTGTACTTAGGTCCATCTAATAATAGTAGGTTAGATGACCAAAAAATAGTGTAACATATCATATTGTCTATGAACTTCCATTATGGAATTTTCTAATCCCAACTCGTGGTCATCGGAATCTTCATAGCTAGTTTCATCTTGGTTTGAGGAGAAAAAAACCTTGTTCTTCTTCTGTGAGAAAAACATCACCCTTGCTATCAGAGCGTATTAAGTTTAGATGATTTTCATCTGGTTGTTCAATATATCTTTCCCGTTCGTCAACATAGTTATCTTGGAAGGGTGGCCTCATTTGTTGATAATTTTCCCTTGGTCTGTTTTGGGGCAGGTCTCTTCTAAAGTTCTGATTCCGGTTTCTGTTTTGGGGATTTGGTTGGCTGTCCTTAGGGGGTGCTCTTTCATTTATGCTTATTCTCTCCATCATTCTTTCCATGGTCCTAAGGAGATTGTTAATCTTAGATTCAAATGAGGAGGTGGAAGGCATGGTGTCATCTTTGTAGGTTACCTTGTTTTTTGATCTTAGCCTAGCTCTTATTTCAATCAAGTTGGCATCTACGCTTATAGCTCCCTTTTGCATGTCTTCAAAGGTTAGGGGCTCTCTTTCTCTTAGCTGATAGGCCATGTCAGGGTCAAAGCCTTCCGGAAATTTAGCTAAGGCTAAGCCTAATGGGGGTTTCATGTTTGGAGGTAGTGCGTTATAAACACTATTGAACCTTGTGCAATAGTCTTGGACACTTTCCCCCATGTTTCTTTTAAGATTTCTATATTCCAAGAGGATCTGATGAGGGTTTTTCTTGATTTCCCATATGTTTATGAAAGTTTGGTAAAGGGAAGGGAGATCGTGTATGCTGTTAGGAGTTAGGATTTTGAACCATTTCTTAGCTTCTCCTCCTAGGCTTTGGGCAAACATCCTCATCTTCATGGTTTCAAATTCTAATTCCATGTAGTCAAAAGCATCATTCATTCTGTCTACATGTTGTTGGGCAGTGGTGGATTCAGCCTCGGTGAAGTGTGGTATTTTGGATTGGTAATCATTTGGCAAAGGTACTAATGGTTGTGGTAACACAAGGGGTGCATACCATGCTGCCATGATAGGCTTTAATGGTGGATTTACAAGTGAAGTATTTGTGATATGAGATGGAGTGGTTTGCACAGTGGCGGTGTGAATGGGTGTGGCAGAAGTACTCGGACCAGTAAACTGATTCTGAGCAGACTTGAGATGAAAAGAGCTAAAGTGATGGAGAAGTTGTAAATCAAGTGGTGTGGAAGGAGAAGCTTCTCCGCTAAGACTCTGCTACAAATATATGGGCTCAAGGTTGGTATGGTCGATACTACTTTGTGACTTGGTCCTAAAAAGGTTTTTGTATGGCGCAATTCAAACTAGGGATCTTGCAATGTTGTAAGATGTTCAGGTACAGAGCTTGCTTTATGAATGGTCCTATTAGAAGCTAAGTTTCTAGTTTCAGAAGTTTGACACAAAATATTTTTTAGGTCATCAACTATAGTAGGTGGGTTCGGGTCCTGATGAGATCTGGTATTGATTCTTCACGAAGCCATATTTCAAACTCAAAATTCAGAAAGGTTGTAAGATGTTCTTAATTTTTTTTTGAAAAGTTTACCTCTTTTATGTTTTCTAAACTTACACAGTGTGTGACTAGGAGTCTAGACTTCCTAGGGTCGTTTGGACAGAATCCTTTAGGAGCCTAAGGGCACTAGTAAAGTTAAAAGGCCTACTGGAGGCTAGTGGAGTCGCCAGGTGGATATTTTTAGTTGTTTTGAAGATAATTGTCTATGGTCCACCACCAATATTGAAAAAAGCCAATCTAGAGATATTTTGGGGTTTTCTGAGTTTCTATATGTAGCCCTTAAAGTGTGTAAGAGTGTTCTATAGCTGGGTCATCATTTTTCTAGGATGGTGAAAAAGCTAGATTTCTACTCTCAGGCTATCAGTTAAGTTCTTTATGATTTGACGAAGGTTTCTGAGGTCCTAAGGGATACTTAGCTTGTCACTAACATCAGAGGTTGCATTATGATCACCATTGTGTAAGTGATAGTGATGAAGTAGCTATAAATCATACTATACTATTTGATGAAGGGATTCTGGAGTCCTAAGGGGTATTCATATTGTTATGAACTCAGAAGGTCCCACCGTGATCTCCATTATGTTAGTGTCCTATGATTTGGCGGATTGGTAAACCAAATGACAGGTTAACATCAAACCAGTCTTTGGAGTCCTAGGACCTAGCCTTCCTAGACTCAGAGAGGGCTTTCTCTATTATGCGAAGGATGTGAGCTTGTTCGCTTTGGATGATTGATTTTAGGCTAGTTGTTAAGTGTAGGTTTGTTTGTTTGTTTTGGGTTGGGGTAAGATGATCAAGTAGGATAAGTGGAGTGAGAGGTTATTAAATCAATTGGGCAATGGAGTCTATGAAGTTATTGATATCTTGGTAGCGAATCGGGGTACATCACAGGGAAAATCTAGTGTATTTAATGGATCTTTTAAGTTTCTGTGTGAGGTGAAATGGACAATAAGTTTGGGAACCAAGGTAGGGCAAAGCGTAGTTAAGAATCCTTTGTCAAATACCTATGAATAGGGAGGTCTTTAATATTTATAAGAAAAATATACTAATCATGAGATAGGGTGGACCATTTACTCAGTGACAATAATTTTAAACAAATAAACATTGACGATAAACAATCCAGTAGAACACAGAAGCAAGACAACTTATCTAACTTCAATGATTCAACTTTCAAGCTTTGAAAACATATAAGAAACAAATAGCATCAATAAATGAAGAGGGAACGCCTAAAAATCATTCATTAAACTATAAATAACTTCGAGGCAAACTGATAAGCATATTCAAAGGGCAAGATCGAAACAAGACCTCTTTGACTTAACCTAACAATCAATACATCAAAGAGAGATTTCAAGACAGAGTTTAGATAGCCTTAAACAAGCAGGGCTTACCATGAATCATGTTTATAAACTAGAATAATAAGCCAATAATGAAATAGACAAGCTTAGGTGGGCCTAAGGAGCAATGAAGAATTCTTTAACCTAACCCAACAGAAGAAAACATGAAAACAATAGCTAACAGGAGGACTAAGGTGCCTCAAACAACATTTCTCATCCTATACTCTTCTAAGCTACTACAAAATAGAAATATGGACATATGGAAAACAAGAAAAACATGAACATATGAGAGATACATCACCATTAACTAAACTCAGGGATCTTGCAAGCAAGCCTTCATCACCATCAATCAAGGCAATCCATCCACAAGCTCCACAACACTAAATTGTTCTTCAACTTTCAAAAACCATGTATTGCTCTTAAAAACATCAAGTTCTCATGTTTACAATGAATCCTCATGCCTTATATAACAATCAAGGAAGAGGAGAGCCCACTAGAGCATCTAGAAGACTATTGGCCAATCAAAAATATCCTAAGTTGTCCTTGAGGCCTTGCAAGGCCCAAGGCACAAAAATATCTAACAAAATATCTTTTATGGCCCAAAATAGAAATTATATTGACTTTTAGGCCTTGAAAAGCATGAGAAAACCTGCCAAATGCACACTCTACCCAGTCATCTATAGGAGCATAGTGCACTGTGTCAAACAGTGAAAAAATGCTAGGTGCGCAGCGCAAAAATAGGCATTTTTGCAGCAGTCTTTTGGAGGTCTTCCCGACACCGGATTTGGCTCCGTGATGGCTTGTTGGAAATCCTGATGAGTATAATTTCGAAAAATGTTTGATTTTGGCTAATTGGACACTATTTACCTGTTCAAAAATCAAATATCCCAACACTGCTCTATGCGTAGTACCTAGTCTCAAAAGGAGGCAGAAAGGTCAAATGTTTTATGTTTTTTGACCTTTTGAGGGGGTAAAAATGCTCCAAATGATATGAAACTTGGTGAGTAGATATTTGGTGATGTGAAAAATCCAAAAATGAAAAATTTGAGAGTGGAGGATGCAAAAATGTTGTGCATAGCGCCTAGGGTGCTGCGCTCCTAGGGGTCAAAATTTCAAAAAAACAAAAAGTTGTCCAATTTGCCTCAAAAATTGTGGAGAGACCCCTCAAGAGGTTTTGGACACCTGTTGAGAAGCCTCAGCCAAGATTCCAAGGCTATCATGCACTTTGGCTCTTTTTAGGTGTTCTAGCTCAATGAGGGCCTTCTTTAGATTGGCACTAACAATCATGCTTTTCCTTGCATAATGTTTGGCCATTTTCTTTTGTAGGGCAAGGCCCCTCTTTACCTCATTGAAATTCTTATGTTCCACTTTTTAATAGTGGATGACCCTTTGAGCCATATCAAAGTCCCTTTCCCATTCTTGAAGTTGTGCTTCTTTCTCCAAGAGAAGTAATTTAGTGTTCATTTCCTGGTCCTCATTGACACTGTCTAGATCAATGAACTGAGGGCCTTGAGAAGTCCTTTTTATCCTTTTAATTCTTCTTACCTTCACCTGCTCACCTTTGTCCATATTTTTCTTTCCTTTGTCTTGATGCTTGATTGCTGGAGGAGAGATGGCCCTTTGCCTTTTTGAGGCAGCAAACACATCTCTTCTGCCTCTGTGATAGGTGCATGTGAGAGGATTGATGAGGGTGTTTTTACCTTTGCAGGCGTCACAAGCCTTTTCATCTTTATCATGGCTTTCATGAGTCACTTGATGCTCCATAGGGTTATTTATTTCTTGACCTTTAACCTCATCATCATCCTTGCTTCCCTCATTGTTTTGGCCCTTTTGCTCATCATGGGGCTCACTGATTTCAACTCTATTTTCTTGCTCATTGTTTCCTTCTTGGGAAGCTGCCTCTTCTTGGTCATCATCATTCTATTTTTCTTCTTCTTTAAACTCTGTTTCTGTCCCATAATATTCATCATTTTTACCACTTTCATCATCTTTATTAAGCTTTGCATTTGTAACACTGTTTTATGCTTTATTCTCTTCACTTCCTTCCATGCTATCATCACCCCCTTGGTCTTCCTCAATAGTTTCTACCTCTTCCTCACTGTTGTTTGTTTGTTCTTCATGGTCACTGCCCTCATTATTTCCTTTAGTACAACTGTCTTCTTCGTTGTTGTTTTCATCTACCTTAGTTTATACCTCACTTTCCTCTTCCTCATCATTGTCATCTGTTTTCTCCTTATTGGAGCTACTGTCAGCTTCTTCACTTGGTACATTAGGAGAAGAGATAGGAGGTGAATTTCTTTGTGGTGAAGGCATATGCAGAGATGATGGAGGAGTGGAGATAGGTGGTTGTGAAGTGGAAGGTATATTCTGCTGAATGAAGGCTTGGGGATTTGTAAACACATCATTGGAGATGAAGACTTCCCAAGGGATTCCTTGCTGCTCCAGCTAGTGTAAGACAATCATTTTGATCAAGGAGTGGTGGAAAAGGCTTCGCATTTGGCTGTCATAGATTCTTTTCTTGACAACTGAGGCCATCTTGTCAATGCTCTGGAAAAGGTAGTATGGTAGGTTCATCATTTTGACTTTGGTGAAGTGCATTAGTAACCTTATATGATATGAGTAAATCCTGGAATATCTCCCCTCACAGGTGAAATACCTGATAATCTGCCTCATCAGTAGGGTATACCTCTCTAGCAGGTGGGAGAAAGGGAAAACAGCCTTGCAGCCTTGTTTACAACTAGGTTTTAGGTAGGGCTCATAATAGCTCAAATCCAACTTCTTTTGTTTAAACCATATCTCACCGATGTCAAGTATACCTGTTGCTTTTGAAATGGATTCAAATGAGAGTTCAAATTCCACTCCTGCTAGGTTAACTCAATGATTTTGTAAGCCAAGGATGAACAATCTAGTCAAGTCTGAGTGTATTTTGACTTGCTTGACCTTTTCACAAAACTGATAACACCCAACATCCTGAAAACATGAAAGGATCATGGGAGAAGAGGTAATTTGAATGGTGTCTAAGGGCTCAAACCTATTGGCCCTTCCCCCCTTGTGTTTAGGCTTGGTAGGCCTTTGGCTCTCATCACTGCTGGTATTAATTTCTCCTTCAGACATGGTGATCGGTTCTAGCATAGCAATATTTTTAGATTTTGTTTGGGAACCTTTAGGTCAAAGGATGACAATTAGTGAGGTGAGGGAAAATTTTGCAAATGGGGGCCAAGATGAAGCTGTCAAGGAGTGTACTCAGTGTTTAGAGGTTTTTTTGCTGTCATTCAATCTCCTCTTGCATATACAATAGTTTTTTCCTTTGCAATCTCTAACCCAACAGATTTAAAACTGAATTTTTATGTAGCCTAGTGTTTAGTCTAAATAGGCCTTTAAATGTCTCTTTTTCTTAGGAAAATGAAAGTTTGGAAGCCAAGAAAATGAACCACCAACCTTGTTTCTTTGATTGCAGGAGGTTTGGAGGTGAAAAGTCAAATTTTTTGGCCCCTTTCAGCAAATCGAGACACACTCTCCCTATGCGTAGCGCCTGTGCATAACGCCTGGGTCGACTCGAGCTGGAGATGGGCCAGTCGGGCCCGTCGGAGCGTAGCACCGGGTGGCTAATAGGAAACTTGGGAAGTTCATGCTCTTTCCTGTGCCTGTGCGTAGCACCTGCCCAAGTGCATAGCACCGGGCCCTAGGTTCACAACGCAATGTTAAATAACACTACGGTCACCTCTCCTATGCGTAGCACCGAAGGCCAGGTGCGTAGCGCTGGCCTTGGTGCATAGCGCCTGCGAAAATTTAATAATTTTGCACAAAAACCCTCAAACTCTCTCCCAATGGCTTTCTCTTGCTTGAAGATGACAAATGATGCGGGGGAATAAGAAAAAAGGTCTTCAAAACCTTTTGAAAAATAAATTTGAAGCCAAACCCACCTTTATAATGCTAATTTCTTTCCACTTTTTCTCATTGTGCCTTTGACTGCTTTTGGTCCTGTAGGTGGGAAATTTGATTAAAACATTGTTCTTTTTTCACTACTGGAGGGCTCTTAAGGTTCTATTTAATTTGACAACCTTCCTGAAGACACCAAGCCTATGCCTCTCAGCGTATTTTTGGAAAAAGAATTGTTTTTTACTTTAACACCTATACACAACAAACTCATTATTTTTTCCATTTCTCCCTTTGACTGATATTCTACTATGTTTTTACCTTTAAGAAATGAGGAAAAGACCTGTTGGTGGGAGAAATACCCTAGTAGTAAGTATAAACAGTAGCTTGGTTTTTTTTAGATGTGCCACCTTTATGGGAAAGTAAACCAGGGGTATATCTATTTCTTTGGCCACTTAAACAATGATATATGTCTAATGAGGGAGGTGAGATCTTGAAAAAATTTTGTGTTTTGCTGGCCACTTCTGATCTTGCAGGTGCCTACACAGTCTTTGTCTTTTGATTACTATTTCTTTTGAATTCTGGACAACTCCCCTTATCAATAATGACCCATGTTTGTCATAGTCGCTTTCTTTGGCAACTTCTACCCATGTTTGTCCCTTTTTTCCACTGGAATATGTCTCTAGCTGTTCTTTAAGGAAAAGAGGCCTTTGAATTGACATTTCTTACCTCTTCCTATTGATACTCTTCATCATATTTATGCCTTTGGTGTAGTGGAGTATTGATCTTCATGTCTGCTAAACCTTAGAAAGTAGTTTGGAAACCCTTGAAACCATCTGTTGTGATGAAGGAGGTTTTCTTTGTCACTATTTGGACCATCTTTGTTCTTATTCCCAAACTTCTGAGTTTTTTAGGGGCACTTAGAAACACAAACAGTTTTATCTTCTAATTTCTCAAAGAAACACTTATCAAACTCATTAATTATGTCTAAAAAGCCTTCAATGATCATTTGAAGGGGTTGAGGTGTCCTTTGCCTTTGTAACCCTAGTATTGCTTTATTGTTTGGTCAAAACAGTAATAAATCCTGATTTCCATCAAACCCATACCTTGTTGCTTTCTAATTGGTTGTGAGTGGTTTTCTTGTGATGGTGCCTCTCATTACCTCACTTCTTGCTAGGTTGATAGCTTTTTGACTCTTTTGCAGAAAATTAAGTAAGGGACAATTGTCCCCCTACAAAACTTGTGCTTCAAGCCAAATAGCTTTTGAATGATCTCCTCTGTGAAATTAAGCCTGTTGTATCTCACTACCTGTTGTGGATGCCTTTATAAGTTTTTTAGGCCTCCTTCTTTGACTCTGTTTTGCTGATGACCATTTACAAAACATTCCTGTAGAAATGCTTGGACATGGTAAATTTCTCCTTTGCAGGCTTACTGCTTAATCAAGAGGATATCTTTGGAGGTCTTTGATGTTCTTTGGACAATGCTAAGCTTCATCCTTGTGTTCTCTTGACTTCACCTTTGAATATCTGTGGAAATAGTGAGTTTAGAACCATGATAGTGCATAACCTAGGTGACCCTATTTGACTCATTGTAATGTCCTTGGAATAGGTTTTTGACTGAAAAATCTTGAATCATGGTTTGGATGAGGGGATAGCGTTTTGACACTCTATTATGCACTATTATCCTAGACAGCTAGAAAACCTTGTTTACTTTAGAGGGCTTTAGAAAGGGAGTTTTGAAATCACCATTGCTTGAGGCACTTGGTGAGTAGGGGAAAAAGTTTGGTTTACTTGGCGAAATAAGGTGTGAAAGTAGAGGGCTTAGGAAAACAGAGATAGAGTGTTATAGGTAGAGGTGGCAAACATAGTGAGAGTGAGGGACATTAGTCCAAGGTTTGGTCTTGTCTGCGTGATAGATTGGCCATGCTTCAACATCGAAGCAGGATAGTGAAAATTTTCTTTTTGAGGAGATTTATAGAACTCACATGATTCTTGAATTTTGTTTCTAGAAATCCGGGAAAAAGCATTTTAGCCATCTAAACAGGAAAAAAATATTGATGACTAACAAGTGCCTTGATTTGTACTTGGTAAATTTCTCACTCTTCAATTATTGATTTGTTGTTGTTCTTTATAACTTGGACCTTTAAAACTTTGGAAAACATGATTGCTGCAACTCAATTCTACGTACCCATCATACTTCTAGAATTTTTTCTTCATTTGGGTGCATTTAGATTGGCAAACCTTGAAATCATTTTTCTTTTCGAAAGCATAAAACTATCTACTTCTACCCTTATATCATCCAAAGGCTTAGATTAAACTGATGAGCTCTTTTATTCTCTACCTAATCTACTTATCTATCAAGATTAAACAGTTCAACAGATTTTCATTCTCTAATCTATTAACAGGAAATTGAAAACATGACCAAATCAAGATTAAGCAGTGTGATTTGTCATGAGCTGTGGCATTTTGGAAAAGCTACACACAGATTTTATTCTCAAAAAGTTAAACTAAAAAATGAGGGCTATCATTTGGAATTTGACATTCATCCCTCTCTTTGTCTTTGGTTCAGATTTGAACTTCAGAACCAATACCTTTTCCTAATCTAATCTACCAATAAGCCAAGTTTAAACAGTTTGGCAAATCTTCTCTTCTATCTTATCAGCAAAATTTTAAAATTTGTTCAACATGATTAGGCTATATGACTGAACAAGACATGTTTTCTCAAAAGTAGTGGCATTTGGACTTACACACTTTCGGACACATTATTTTTTGGTAAGGGGCTTTACCTTTCCTTTTATCTGCCCTCTTTTCTTTTTCTTTCTTTTTATATTTATTTTTCTAGTCTTTTATTCAAGTAGTGTTATATACAATAAGTAAAGCTTTAAACTGAGATCTTCAACAAAAATAATGCTTGAGCATCCTGTCATTAACAGGACCTCCATATAATTTTGTTCCATCCATTTCTTGCAAGAAAAATGCATTGTTACCTCTTACAAAATGGATGATGTATGGACCTTTCCATAGATTGTAAAATTTTCCATGCTTGCCTTTTTCCTCTCTTCTTGAATCCCACTTTAGCACTTTGTCACCAATGTTGAAGTCATTTTCCTTGGTCCTTTTGTCAAATAGTTTCTTGATGTTTTGCTGCACTTGTTGTGTTTTGTTGTATACTTCTTCTCTAGTTTTTTGCAACTGGACAGTCTGGTTTATTCTTCTTTGCATATCATTTTCTTCAGACTGTATTTCTTGGATGAGTTTCATGACTGGCACTCCCAAGCTTGTTGGGAAAACTGCATCTGCTCCATACACTAGCTGATAGGGAGACATTCCAATTGATTTTTCATTTGTTAATCTGTCTGCCCATATGCATGCACTAGTTTGTTGTGCCATGATTTCTTATTCTCTTCCAGCAACTTTTTGATGATGTTTAACAAACTTTTTTTTGAGGATTCTGCCAACCCATTACCTTGATGGTAATAAGCTATTGGATGGCCCAATGTAATCTGATATTTGTGGCAAAATTCCACCATTTTATTGGATCTAAAGGCAGCAGCATTATCCGTGATAATATTTCTAGGACAGCCAAATATAGATAAAATATGGTTTTCAAGGAATTTGATGATTACTGAGTCTATGGAAGTTCTAGAAGGGATGACCTCTATCCACTTCGTAAAATAGTTAGTTGCAGTGAGGATCCACTTGTGTTGGGCAGAGGAGGCAGGATGTATTTCTCCAATGAAATCAAGGCCCCATTGCTGAAAAGGAGATTCAACAGAAATTGGATGTAAAGGCAATGGTAGCAGTTTTATTTTGCCTTCAAAGATTTGGCATTTATGGCAGGCAATTACCATTTTATGGATATCTTGGAAGAGGGTGGGCCAATAGTAACCAACTCTAGGGATTTTGTTGACATTGGTTTTCCAATAGAGGTGGCCTCCACATTCTCCTTCATGAAACTCATGCTTGATTTTATCTGCATCATCCTCAGGCAAACATTTAAGCAATATACCACTAGCATTTTTCCAATATAAAATTTTATCTAAGATGTAGAAGTTTACAGCCTTTAACTTTAAGAACCTAGATTTTTTTTTGGACAAACCAGGGGGAACATTTAGATTAAAATGCACATATAATATATCAGCATACTAAGATGAATTCAAAAATGATTCTTCAATAGGTGGAGTTGCTAGCTCCTCTTGTTCATCTAATGTTGTTGGCTCGAAGGGTCCTGACCCGGGTTCAGATGTTAAGGTTTGGCAATAAACCCCTATACTACTGGCCCTTTCGGTAGTGACTTTCTTTCGCAGTCTAAAGTATCACCCGAAGTAGTATGGGAGGGTGCTGGAACCAGGTTTCCGCACCCTGAGAGAGAGTAGGTAAGTCAAGTAGGTCTACGTTTCCAGCCTATTGATTTTGCACCAAACAGATCTATTCACAGGTTTATTGACAATACAATCCACAGTATAACAGAGCTATTATCATGCAAAGATCTAGTCAATACCTTCACATCCACGTGTGTAGCACAGAACACTGTAATCACAACAATTAGTAGATCACAGATACATATACCAGAAACATGGATACTTCCACAATTTGCAGCAATTAAATAGACACTTTCGCAACTTAATCATATAGCCCAAGTTCGTATCAATTACAACAAAGTAGATCCAGATAGCATCAGATGTTCAATAGTACTTCGCATATATATTAATATCAAATTCCACTTACAATCCCAAAATACCACCTCCGCACACAGCCAGTAGGGTCCACACACAACAGGACTGAGGATATCCATGCACATAGCCAGCAGGAGTCCTTACCCAAACAACCCGACAACAGATCTAACAATTTGTAATTAGCATCAATATCAATTCTGGCCTATCGTAAGACTAAAAAAGTTCATATATTTATATCGATTTAGCCTATGCATCCAATGGTCCGCAAACTGTGGTTTGCAGACCCTTGGTCTACCCTTGACCCATTACAATGCATTCAGGGCTTTGAACCACCTCAAAACCCCTATGTTAGACTAAATAATACCAAAAATATACAAAAATGTACAAAATTAGCAGCTTTAGGGGACCCTGCTCCAACAGTCCCCCAACACAATCTTGTGACTCGTCCCGAGTCAGTGTGATGGTGGGGTCTCCACCTGGGCCTGCAGCAGTCTGATTTCCTCCACCAAGGGAGGTAGCACATCTTCACTCTGAGCAGCAACATTTTTCATAATATCTACCAACTTTTGTGAATTCGGGCCTTCTGTTGCATCGGTGATACTCTCTAGAGTTTGATTTAGTTGTTTGACAGCAACATCGATATCCTGGGTGAGCTTAAGGGATTCATCAGCCCATGGCTTAAGACGGTCACTAAGAGTATTCTTCTTCTGGCGGATGTTGTCGATATCATCCTGAAGGGCATGGCTAGTTCGCATTCGTGCCAAGCGTTGAGCAGGAATCAGGATCGCGTCACGTTGTACCTTAGTCCATAACTGCATGGATGTATCCAACAATTGGGCACCTTGGGTAATTTTCCATGTAATCACATTTGTAGCATTGGTAACCAGCACAGCTCGCTGGGCCCATACCTCCGGTGGTGTCTCGGGCTGCAACTTGGCCTACAAGTCTGTGATTTGTTGTTCCATATATGCTTTGACTACCTTGGTCTCCGTCCTCGAGGCTTTTAATACTGCGACCAGTCCCTCAATCTTGGCCTGGGGGGTAGCCATGGCTGGCATTTCATCTGTAACATCTAAGCAGAGTCTACCAATTAAATTTTCCAACTCCATATGATGTGTGGTGGTAAGGGTGCATGCAGCCTGGGCCTGAGATACTTCAGCAAATTTTTCTACAATCATTTGCTCGGCTGCACTGAGCTGATGATGTACCTAGCGATCTTGATGCTAGATTTATTCAAATACCATAGTATGGAGCAGCTTCAAGGACTCATGAGGTAGCCGTGCTAGATCCAGTTGCACCCCTGCAAAAGCATGGATTTGTGCACCTAAGTCTGGGGAAATCATTATGAGGGTTGCACCAGGTAGCAGATAAGGACGGATTTCTACCATAACCACAACTACGCTACTAGTTGCAGGGGTTGACCTTGCCTTGATCATGCTAGTCTGCAAGGTATCTGCT
This sequence comes from Pinus albicaulis, assembly GCA_034641835.2. Taxonomy (NCBI): domain Eukaryota; kingdom Viridiplantae; phylum Streptophyta; class Pinopsida; order Pinales; family Pinaceae; genus Pinus; species Pinus albicaulis. The sequence goes on along the minus strand of CM076577.1, from coordinate 1,377,563,393 downwards.
TGGAGCTGCAAAGCCCATATCCCTGCCTGGAGTGTATGAATCATGGCCTTCTGTTGTTCCTCGAGAGCCAGCCATTTATCCTTTGCCGCCAAAGTGACTGCATCTGTAATCTGCTCCAGATCATCTTTAGTTAGTGTAACTCTGGTACCTCATTCTGGTCACATGGCTCGCTGTTTCTTGCGTGACCCCTTGACAAGTTCACTTGTCTGTTTCATGCCTCGGGGGGAATCAGTACCTCTCGCATCCAATCCTTCTGTCCCTAGCTCTGGCTGCAAATTATTTTGTGTTTCTACTTCTGCATCCTTCTCAGTGGTCTATTTTTGCTACATGTCCTTCGCAGTGGTCGATTTCTGCTGCGTGTCCTTCTGTGAGCCAACATTCCCTTCTTTTTCATGCCTTTTCTTGATGTACCAATTTCTTTGGTCATGGTGCAGGTGACTTTTGTAGCACTTGCTCCCGCGATGCCGATCGCACCAAATTTGAACCCAATCTTCCATTGTGGAGGCCATGTAGCGACTACATGATCAATATCCCCGTCTGCAGCCGTATATGGGAGCGAGACCCACACTTTATATTTGTGTGCTCTAATTTGGACGTTGTTCATGGTGACCTGGAATGCCACGATGCTCTTGTACTTGTCATACACTACTGGAGACAACCGTGGTTGGAAATTGATGGTTGCTGCCAAGATACTTTGGAAGAGGACCCAGAACACTTGGTTGTCCTCAATACATTGTGCATCCTTAGAGTCCCATAATTTCATATATCGGGCCCCATTGCACATGTTGGGGGTGAGATCTGGGAGGACCGATTCCTCATGTGCTTCCCAAGCTATCAATGTGATGAGAAGTAGCAGCCAGGAATAGAAAAATTCCCATTCGTGCTCCTCGGATTCACGAGCATTGGCCAAAAACTCATTGCACAAGTATTGGGATGAATTGAAGCAGACTCGTTTCTTGTATCGACCTACTAACTGAATTATGTATGCAGGGACGGAGGCCACCTAGCATTTTCGCATCATCTTGCATGCCAATAACATGGTACCCAACTGCATAGCAGGGTCACTAATGGATTTGATCATGAAGCCTTGAGAGTTACACTCCACATGGTATTTTTGTCACACATATTCAACAGTTTCCCCTTCATACATTTTCCCAATGCGCAGCAGAGGGTGCGACCCTTCCATGGGAAGACTAGTGATTTGATGAATGAGCACAGCGTCGATAGGGATTCGATCCTAGATCCATAAACACCCATCATGGACCAAGGTGGGAAATTGATGCACCAGACGGTCCGTGATATTGTAGTGGCCAAAATGTGACATCCTTAGCAGGTTTAAGAGCTCAGACCCTGATACTCTGCATGCCCAGCTCACAGGGACAATTTTTATCCCATCGTCATCCTGTATTATTTCAAGATATAATTTAGGGGCTAACTCAAGGAAAGCCTCCAAACTGGCCAAGTCATGATCATCAAACTTTATCTCATGGATCCTTCCAAAAGGTTCACCAATAATGGGGACCTCTCCCATGGTCAGTGGCATCTGTAGGTAGGTGATCAGGCCGTCGAGGTTCTTTGGCATGCGTGTCGAGGGCCTGCACGGCCGAACAAAAGGGGGTAACCAATTGATTGGCTCGGTAGCTTGGGCCTCTTCCCAAGCAGCAGCATGTGCCTGGGGCGTCGCTCACGGGGATTCTACATTTCTTGGGGAAGTACGGGGCTTCACCCTAGCCCATTTTGCAGGTTTCAGGGGTTTCCCTGAGCCTTGTGCTTTTTCCTTTCCCTTCTTCATGACTGGGCTCGGCGTGGAGATAATTTCTTCAGCTTCGGACTCAATCTCCACCACTTCCTCGGTTTCTTTCTCTACCGAGGTCACTAGTGCTGAGGATTCAACGGGATTAGTGGCCTTCATTCTGGCACAAAAAAAAAACTCGAGATTGGTACTATCATAGGGCGTCAGATGCTTAGACATGAACAAAACACAATAGGGACAGAAACTCTCAAAGCACAAACTTGGCAACGACAAATTAGCAAAGTACAAATTGCTCAGGAAACACGGAACCCTTTTCTGTTCGATCCTTCTACTTTTATAACCTTTGCAATTAACCAATGGTCGAGTAAACCTTATCCGGAACTTACCATCATGTAAATGGTAAAAAATCTTCCAAAATTGCTTCATTAAATGCTGGCTGCCTGCTCCTTCTAACGGTAACTTTTTATTTTTACCTGATTTAACTATTCCAACGGCTATTTTTCGTACTCCTGGTGCGCTCAGTGCACACCTGCACTCCCAATGCACCCCTGTGCTTTTAGCGTACATCTTGGGCTCCCAACGCACCTCCTGTACGCTCAGCGTACGTTCATGCGGCTAGTGCAACTGCTGCGTTATGAGTTTATAGCCATTTGATCCAATACGGTTTGAGCCGACTGCCATTGATATAGCCGAGTAGCATATCACCGCGCAGGGTAGCTAACCGAACAGCTTCGCCATCTGTGATTTCCTTAACTGTATAGGGCCCAAGCCAGTGTTTTCAGAACTCCCCCAGGTGTTTCGCAAACTGGCTATCATATATCAGGACTAATTCATCCTCCACAAAGGTCTTTTGACAAATATGTCGATGATGCCATGCCTTATCCTGTGCCTTCTGAACCTGTTGATGGAATTTAGCAATGAAATAGTCTTACTCCAAGGCCAAAATTTGCGCTAACCGCTCCTCCATGATATCAGGCTCCACCATATTCGTAAAGGTTGCGATGCATAGGCTAGGAATAACATATTCCATGGCCATAATGGCCTCCTTGCCATAGACTATCCTAAACGGTGTTTTCCTTGTCAACTTCTTATAGGTGGTTTGGTAGGCCCAAAGAACAGACAGGATGTGCAGCGTTACAAACCTTATTTAGTGCGTTCTCCAAGACTTTATTGAATGCTTCAACCGCTCCACTCACCTAAGGATGATATGGAGTGATTTTCGCATGATGGATTCAGAATTCTTCTGTCAAGGCTTGTATTGTTTCATTAATAAAGTGCATACCTCCATCACTCATCAAGATTTTTGGACACCCAAATTTGGTTAGAATCTGCTCAAAGATGAAATGTGCAGTGGTATCTGCAGTGCAATCCTTCACTGGTTGTGCTTTAGCCCACCTGGTTACATAGTTAGTGGTAGTTATAACGTAACGCGCACCTATCTTCTTTTCGGGTGGGTTGACAGGTCCCACAAAATCGATAGCCCATTTTTCAAAATCCTGCAGGGCCATTTGTAGTTGAAGAGGCATTTCATCTCTACGTGATGGCCTTCCTATTCGTTGGCATGTATCGTAGGCTTTACAATAGTCATGAGAGTCAGTATGCAGGGTAGGCCACCATAGTCCAGCCAGTAAGATATTTTGCACAATTGCTTTCCCTGCGTAGTGACCTCCTGCTACCCCGTCGTGGGCTTCTGTCAAGATAGCATGCCATTCATGCTCTAGGACGTACCTACGCAACACCTCATCTACTCCTAACTTATATAGATGACCTGCGATGATGGTAAAATCTGTAGCGCAGGTTACCAAATTTTTATTTTGTTGCACCGAATACTCCATAGGTGCCATGCCCATAGTCAAGAACTATATGATGTTAGCAAAGTGCACATCAACTACCTTAATAGAAAACAGCTGCGCATCAAGAAATCCTTCTTCCAGGTTGGTCGGTTCTTCACCATTCTCAATTTGGGACAAGTGATCTGGCCCAGCATTCAACTTCTCTGGCTTGACAATGATTTCAAAGTCGTATTCCTGGAACAACAGAAGCCATCGGCAGATTTCCTCCCCCCAACATAGGCTTATTCACTAGGTACTTTAAAGCCAAATGATCTGTAAAAATTTTGAAGTGTCCCCCTAAGAGATAGTGCCAATACTTCCATAGTGCATAGACCATGGCCAATACCTCCTGCTCTGTGGAGGCATAGTTGCGCTCCGCAATAGAGAGTTTTCGACTAGAAAATGCAACTGGGTGATTAATGTCTTCGTCTCCAAGCTACGTTAGGACTGCTCCCAGGGCGATTCCCGATGCATCGACATGAACATGGAAGACCTTCGCCCAATTAGGAAAAATGAGTATAGGCATAGAGACCATCTTCTCCTTGAGTAGCTCGAAGCTCTTCTGACACTCGTCATATCAAAAAAATGAAACATCCTTCTTAAGCAACTTTTCCATAGGCGTTGTGATCAGCGAGTACCCTTGAATGAACTTTATGTAGTAGCCTGTGTGCCCGAGGATCAAACGCAATTGTTTCTCAGTTGTAGGGACTACCAAATTTATGATAACCACAACTTTCGCAGGGTTAACCGTCAACCCCTATCGGCAAACTATATGTTCGAGCAAGATTCCGAAGGTTACGCAGAAGATACACTTCTTGATATTCAGGCATCCAACATCATGAGCAGGTTCGAAACGTGTGTCTTTACTAAGCCGAAGACAGTCCAAGCATCAAAGTAAACCTCCAGAAATTTGTGGATGAACTATTTGAACACTGCGACTACTACGCGCGAGAAGATAGCATGGGCATTCTTGAGTCCAAACAGCATGACCATATACTGGAAGGATCCCCATTCAATGGCAAACGTAGTTTTGCTGCAATCTTCAGGTGCGATTCTAATTTTATGGTAGCTTGAGAACCCGTCAGTGAATAAGTATGCCTCTTGGCCTCCTACGCTATCCAAGATTTTATCAGAGAACGGCATCGGAAAGGGATCATGTACACAGGCATCATTCAGTTTGCGCAAGTCCACACAGATTCAAATTTCCCCCTTTGTCTTATTTTCTTGAGCCACCATTGGACTCACCCAGTCTGATTGCTCGACTAGTTCGATGATACCTACGGTGAGAATTTTATCAATTTATTCCCTAACCTTCTATTTATACTTAGGATTCAGTCAATAAGGGCATTGCTTCACAGGGTGTGCATCTCATTTTAGTGTGATGCGCATAACCCCTAGGTCCCCTGTGATCCCCTTGAGCTCCGAAAACTTCATCGGGAATAATTCTTGATATTCTGTGAGCAATTCCACAACTTTTCCTACTGTCTCATAATCCCAGTAATCCCCAATTTTAGCCAACTTGAGCTGCTCTTCCATGCCAATGTTAACTTATCGCAACTTTAGAGGCTTCATAACATCTACAGTGTGGAGTGGAGGTTCTGCAACTGCGCGCTCTCCCTCTAGCTCTGGGATAAAGACATTGTGCGGATATTCATCACATTCTGCTATGGTTATATTGTAGCAATTGACAATTTCCTGCATCTGTGTTTCCCACGTTGGTACCCCAAATGCTATGTAGGGGTTGGATTCACTAAATAAAAAGGTGTCTATATCCTGTAGAGCTTCAACAAGTGCCTCTGAGCCTCCTATTAATCCAAATGTCCCCATGAATTTGTCCTTTAAAGTCTCCCAGTGGCGGGTGCGTTGATGTAGCTCTGCATCTAAGTACCATGTTGTGGGAATTGGTCCCAAGGCATGAATAAACAAGAGAACCCATTCTTCTATAGTCTGATCACACCATTTCTCCATCCAGGTGAACAAATGTTCACGCAGGTCCCTGGGGCCTAGGAAGGTCTTTACGCATAAATGAGCCAGAGGTTCAAATTGTAGAATCATCATATCCCAACATTCTTCCCAATCCTGGAATGCCTCCTTATGCGTGTCCCACCACCTTGCAAGTGTTGTGCGCATTTCTAGATTAAGGGCCCATAGCCTTCGCTCCCTTGGAACCTCAGCTTCAAATGCTCGCAAAACCTCCTTAATGCTACCAGAACCATCAAAGTAGGGCAGTTCTCTTACCTCTGAGGATATGCATCGGAAATCCATTGTGATTCTCAAACAACACATCGTAGAGATGTCATGCAACCAGTTTTTCCAATTCTCCATCTCTCCATCAGAGTCAGAGAAGCATTCGCTATCCTTCTCTCAACAAATCACACCATCGGTCATAGGATTCATCCAATCTTCGTTCGGCGTAGTTAACTTATAGATGTGATCCACCTCCTCTTCCTCATGCACTGGCTTTGTATACCTTTCTCCTTCTGCGGGGTCTAGTGGTACTATCACCTGTGTTCCTTCATTTTCAAACACCATGCTTCTCTTCTTCAAATTGATAATACCGCCCATATCTATGGCCCATTCCAATCCTAGGAGTGCACGATAGGGGTCCGCATCTTCTACAATATGAATGACCACAAAATCAGCCCGACCCTTAAATCTTGTGATATCTACCATGATTTTTGACAGCCTTCCCAACGGTATGATCTTCTACTGGTTGGCCATGCATAGCTAGATAGTGGACCATTCCAACTTAGGTTCCCCCATTCGTTACTAAGTTTGCTTGGGAAGTAGGTTCGCATATGATCCTAGGTCCAAAATAACTTGATCCATTTCATAATCACCAATTTACGCCGTAAGCCGCATCTCCCTACTAGTGTGTTTCTTATGTTTATATAGATTGTGCACATCCTTAACTTCTAGGGGTGGATTAGTTCTTTCGGCGTAGCTTTCGATCAGTTCTTGGAGGCTTTCCACGGCCCGTTGGTTGCACAGCAGCTTCATACATGCTTGAAAAAATGGTCAGACCTCGTCTTTTGCTTTGATGTTTGCGAGGTTCTGAGAAGTAGATGCCTCAGTTGTAGAAAAGTCTTTTCGTGCTGCGAAAAAGGTTTCATTTTCCTTCTGTAGGTCCAAACCTTCTAGTTTGATGACTGCTTTTCATATCAGGGGCTCAGCCGCAAATTTCTTTTCCACCCCTCCAATAGCCATGCCGCTGTGTGTTATGACATTAACACTTGGTTCTTCATCCCGAGGTTCTCCCTTAACCCTTTGCACACTCTAAGTAGGTGTCTACTTCTTTTCCTACATCTTTGCGATCAGAATCAGACAATCTTCAATCACATGATCCAGTTGTTTGGAATATCGGCAGGACTATCTTGCAGGCTTTGGGAATTCTCTCGTAAAGTGGCCTACCTCTTCGTAGTTATAGCAGATTAGTTGTCCTCTTCCCCTACCTGTGCTTCCACCTCGGCCTCCTCCCCTGCCCCTAGCTTGGGAGCCATCTATGCCTGAGGGGGATCTTGGTGAAGCAGGGTCTAATTGTACCCTATATAGGTTTCCTCGGTCTATCATCAGATCATAGGTCTGACAGTTTTGTTCATCATGTCCTACAAATCTGTAAAACCTGCACCATTGTTGCTTCACTTCTGGGACATATGCGGCAAGGTGGGGGTAGTGGTTGGTATCATGCAACCCAACAACGCAACAATCATTACACCAAAACACTGTCCCACTTGGTCCCACAGCATCCCTAGGATGCAACAAGCTGGGTCCCCCATCCTGTATGTAGTCCTCTAGAAGAGGACATTTATCCTTGGTGTGGCCATTCACCCTGCATCGTATGCACCATCTTTCAGGGCTAGCCTATGTTTCTCACTCCTTCCGCAGATTTTGGATCTCCATGTGCATTGCCTCGAGCTGTCCTTGTATTTGTTGTACTCCTAACTGGGTATCATCTCTTGGCGTAGCTTCCAACTTCATAGCAATCTCCAACGATTTTTCCAGCGATTCAATGGCTTGATGACCCATAGGTACGTGTAGGTGAGGTAGTAACATAGCAATGAACCATTCCTTGTGCTATCTATCTTCATACTGGAATTCTCCTTCTCTGATTACCTTCTTTAGCTGCTGGTTGGCTTCCCATATGGACTCAGAGGGTCCTTACTTGAAATCTTTCAGATCGTTCACTATCTAAGAGTAGGACTTAGGCTTCTTGAACTGTTGTTTCAAGGCATTCTTAATCTCTTCAATGGTCATGTTCACATGCTGAGCTATGTATCCCATATACCAGTCCAAGGCCCTTCCTTCAAAGGTAAGGGATAGCTGCGCCCTCTTCACAGCATCGCTGGCCACGTTCTGTGCAGTCCATACCGATCCTACGACAAACCAGAACTTATCCATATTTTCATCCCCTATGCCCTTGAAGGTAGGTAGCTTCATGTGTAAGGCCATATCGTCTTCTGATGGAGGTGGAGGTATGGGTGAGTTCTTACCCCTATGCTGGTTTGAAGGTGGTGTAGACGGAGGGCTATGCGTAGCCGAATTTCTCACTGGACTGTAGACAAATATATCTCCTTCTTGATTAGTTCTATAGAAACCACTCTGTGTTGTACCCTCGCTCTGATCGAAGCTCATTCACTTGGTATGAATGCACAAAATGCTCTTTTCGCACAATAAGATCTTAATCAGTAATGGCAGGGTTTTCAAAAACATACCCCAGAAACCCTTGAAGAACCTTCACTCTGCCTCATAATAGGACACGAACTGGTCAATTTCAAATTATGTCACAAATCCTCCTAGCACGCTGTCTGCCTAGTGATCTACCATACGAGTGATAGTGTTATCAGTTCTTTCTAACTACTGGATTAACTCTGGGGTCCACTGCGTGATTCGTTCATCCTTCCAACACGTCTGGAAGTCCACAAGCATTTCCAACCACTCCTGGAGCTCGGTTGCGAATGTTACAAAGAAAATTTTGCAGATCTCCATGAAAATGTACTTATTATTCCACTTCTCTACGGTCAACCTTGCACTGCGATTTTCTTTCACTGCAAACAACTGAACTTGCTTTTCAAACCACTCGTCAATTTCTTTCTTCTCAGGTCTCCAATGCATTCTTGGCATGACTCGATCTCTCTCTCAAAATTCCCCTGATCCCGGAAATGCAACCATTTTTTGGCTCGAAGGGTCCTGACCTAGGTTTAGAGGTTAAGGTTTTCCAACAAACCCCTATACTACTGGCCCTTTCGGCAGTGACCTGCTTGTGCAGGTCAAATTCTCACCCGAAGTAGTATGGGAGGGTGCTGGAACCAGGTTTCTGGACCCTGAGAGAAAGTAAGTAAGTCAAGCAGGTCTACGTTCCCATCCTATCAAGTTCGTACCAAACTGATCTATTCACAAGTTAATTAAAAATACAATCCATAGTATAACAGAGCTATTATCATGCACAGATCTATTCAATACCTTCGCATCCATGTGCATAGCACAGAACACTATAATCACAACAATTAACAAATCATAGATACATATACCAGAAACATGGATACTTCCACAGTTCACAGCAATTAAATAGACACTTTCGCAACTTATTCATATAGCCCAGGTTCGTATCAATTATAAAATAGCAGATCCAGATAGCATCAGATGTTCAACAGTACTTTGCATATATATTAATATCAAAATCCACTTACAATCCCAAAATACCACCTGCGCACATAGCCAGCAGAGTCCGCACACAGTAGGACTGGGGATCTTCGTGCACACAGCCAGCAGGAATCCTTACCCAAACAACCCAACAATAGATCTAACAATTCGTACTTAGCATCAATCTCAATTCTTTCCTATTGTAAGACTCAAAACGTTCATCTATTTATATCGATTTAGCCTACGCATCCAATGGTCCATAACCGTGGTTTGCGGACTCTTGGTCTACCCTTGACCCATTACAATGCATTCAGGTCTTTGACCCACCCCAAAACCCCTGCGTTAGACTAAATAATACCAAAAATATACAAAAATGTACAAAATTCGCAGCTTTAGGGGACCCTGCTCCAGCAAATGCATTTATCATGTTTATGTCCAGTGCTTGAAATTTGGTTTCAACCATGAGTTTAGCCAATCCTTGTCCTTTGATTAGTTTAGTAGGCTGTATTTCCAGATCATATTCTAATACAACAGAAATCCACTTACCTCTTTTGCCATTAGGATCTTGTGTGAGTATGTCCTTTACCACTGCGTGAGGCACAAATGCAATGATGTGTGAGTACAAAATGTGAACTCTGAAATATTTCAATGCCTTGATTAAGGTAAAAGCTTGTTTCTCCATTATGTTGTATTTCAGAGGTGCATCTCTTAATGCCTTGCTAAAAAATGCTATGGGTTGCTCTTTTCCTTTTAATTTTTTTTCTGCAGTAGGACAACAACAACTGTATGTTTTGATGCAAACGAAAATATGAAGAATTTTTTTGTAAAATCAGGGCTAATCAGAACTAGTGTTTGTGTGAGGGATTGTTTTACCAGCTCAAAGGATTGTTTTTCTTCTATGGTCCACTTAACTCCTATTTCTCTTTTTAGCATATTTATGATGTTGTTTAGGAGTTCTCCAAGGTTTGGTATGAACCTTTTTAAGAAAATTATCTTTCCAATGAAAGATTGCAGCTCTTTGATATTTCTAGGATGATTGTTTGCAATATTCCTTCAATCCTTTTTGGGTCAATATTAATCCCTTCTTCAAATATGATGTGGCCTAAAATTTTTCCTTCTTGAAGACCAAATAGAGTTTTCTTGGGATTCAAAGACAAACCATATTTTCTACACTTTTCAAAGACCTTTCTTAAGTGAGCTAGGTGTTCTTCATCAATTTTTGAGTAGACAGTGATGTCATCAAGGTATATCACAATGAAGTAACCTATCTCTTATGAGAAAAAAATATCCATGGCTATTTGAAAAGTGACCCTAGCATTCATCAACCCAAAAGGCATTTTGACATACATGAAGGTGCCTCGGGGTGTGGTCAAATTTATCTTGTGTTGATCATCTGGATGTACAAGCACTTGATTATATCCTGAGAAGCCATCTAGCAAAGATATTCTTTTAGAACCTACTACCCTTTGTAAAATGTGATCCATTTTTGGTAAAGGGTACTTGTCTTTTAGGGAGGCTTTGTTTAAATTTCTGAAGTCTATGCATAGCCTAATTTCCCCTGTTTTCTTCCTCACTGATACAAGATTTGAAACCCATTTTGAGTATCTCAAAGGGACTATTATTCCATCATCATACATTTTCTTAATTTATTTCTCAACCAGGGGTAGCTGCACAGGGTTTATTTTGCGTAGTTTCTGTTTAAAAGGATTCTGGTTTTCTTTGAGATGGATCTTATGCTGGATTATCTCAGTATCATATGACTTTAAATCTTCATAGCTCCAGGAAAACACATCGGTAAATTCTTTGAACAACTCAATGTAATTTTGTTTTTCAAGAGCTGGCAGTGTTTTTGATAGTTTCATCATCTTGGGTTTTTAATCATTGCCTATATTGCATTCTTCTACATTTTCTTCAGTGGTTTCTATCTTTCGCTTCTTAGCCACATCATTGAAATCAAACAATTTTTCTAAGGGGATTAATCCTTTTAGTAAGACATTATCTTTGAACTGTAGTATTTCAAAATCTTCTTGTTCTAAGTCTGTACATAGTTCTGTCTCATGTGGATGTTCTTTTTCTAACATATTTATATCAACCTTATCAGGAGGTTCTTCTTTGTAATATTGTTCTTTAGAAGAGCAGTCCTCTTCATAATTTGAGTCTGAATTTGGAATTTAAAACACATTTTTGGATTGCAGGAAATCTTCTATTTGTTTATCTCCTTTAAAAACTTGCCAGTATGTTATGTTATCAAGGATTGTTGTTCTATATTTGACTTGCACAGTGTATTGTTTTCTATGATAAGGTTTTTGACATGTACTGGTTACAAAGGCTAGATCATTGGCAAGGATGTTTTGGTTTCTAGGGACAAAGGTAAGATCATATTCTTTGAATGTTTTCAAGAGGTCAAGGGCATCATCCCTATATGCTTTTAATCTAGGATGTTTATTTTTGTATTCCCCCTTAATCTGCCTAATGACTAGTTCATAATCTCCATGGACAGTTATCCTCTTGGCTCCTGATTTCTTCAGTAGTTGTAGCCCTAGGAGGAGTGCCTCATATTCAGCTATGTTATTTGTACATTGAAATTTTAGCTTGTATGAATGACCCTATGCATGATTTTTCTCTGTGTTATGTACCCAGAAACCTACTCCTGAACTAGTCTTGCTACAAGAACCATCAAAGCTCATACTCCAAAGAGGTTCAATTTCATATTTCTCATTATGTTCAACATTATGGTCTCCATTATGTTGTTTGTAGGGGCTACCACTATGTTTGTCACTTTTCTGTTCTTTATGGTCTCCACTGTGTTTGCTGTTATATTCTGTTTGGGAAAATTATTTTGACTATCGCTCCTCTTTTTTCTCTTTTTGTTTAGCTAGTTTTTCATTTCCTGTCACTTGTTCATTTAGGTTTTCATCATTGTAAAGGATAAATGAATCAAGATCGGTGTGGATGGAATAAATAGGGGTGTTATCTGGATTTTCTTGACTACTAACCATGTATTTCATGTGAGTTTCTTTATATAGTCTTCTAGGTTGACTGAAGACATGTATGGTAGCATAGGTCATGTCCATTTGGAGGGTGCCTTGGAGTTTAGCTCCCCATGATCTTGAAAGGAGCATGCCATATTTGAGAGGAATATTAGCCGCTACGATATCCATTACAAGGCTCTTGGTTGGTATTTGTGCTAGATTGGCACATAGATCTTTGATTAGGCCTAGACATTTTAATCTACTGGAATCAAAAGAGTATAAATCTTTGTATGGTCTAGTTATCTCAAGGCCTAGTCTTTCCATTACTATCTTGGGCATAAGGTTATGTGAAGCTCCTAAATCTAACATTGCATTATGGAGGATTTTATCATTGATGTTTAAACTGACATAAAATGGAGGAACACCTCCCTCTTGAAATTTTCCTTCTACTTGTGGTCCAAACAGGAGTTCAGGTTTGTCATCATTTAGATTTATAGAATCAGTGTTTTATCCTATGTTTAAAGCTTTCAAAACTTGGGATTTATATACATCTTGAGTGACTAATTCAGTAAGAGGAATAGAGATTTTAATCTTAGCAATTTCACTCTCTATACTGAAAGGTGCCTGAGCTTTTGAAATGTTCAAATAAGTCTTTTCAGACATTGTTTTCACAGCAATTTCAGCCTGCTGGTTTTTATTAGGAAACTAAGTTAAAAAAGTTTTATCAGGAGCACTAGTTGATGTACTAGGGCTACTTTGGTCACCACTATATTTTCCACTAGGTTGGCTGCTTTTGCTTTTATTTCTACCAGAAATTTCAGCCACTATGTTTTGATTTTATATTGTCTTTCTAGGAATGTTTTCAGGGATCTTTGTAGCAAAAATTTCTGGGTTCTTTCTCTTGGGGGTGTATTGTTTTTTCTTGCTCCTGAGGTCATACTATCTATGTACTTCTGTGATGGAACTTTCAAAGCCTTTGTATAGTCTTCAGATTCTAGGCTTTATTCCTCATTTGGTGCAAATATGCCTTGTTCTTCCTTAGTGAGGAAAACATTATCCTCATTATTTACTCCAATTAGATTGATTTGACTATGTTTTGGTTCTTCAATTTCCCCCTCATCCTCATCAGCATATTTTTCTTGAAAGGGAGGTCTGATTTGCTGATCAGGTTCCCTTTTCTCTCTTTATCTTATTTGAGGGGGATTCCTCCTAAAGTTTTTCTTTTGATTTTGGCTTCTGTTTTGAGGAGATGTTTGGTTTTCTCTGGGGTAAGCTCTCTCATTAATATTTACTCTTTGCATCATCCTTTCCATGGTTCTAACAAGCTGATAAATTTTAGAATCAAATGTAGAGGCTGCAACCTCTTCTTTATATGTGACTCTTTTCTCATTTTTCATTCTAGCCCTCTTGGCAATCAAATTTGCCTCTACACTTACTGCATCCCTCTGCATATCCTCTAATGTAAGAGGTTCTCTTTCTCTTATTTGGTAAGCCATTTATGGATCAAATACATCTGGAAATTTCATTAAAGCTAGGCCTTGTGGAGGTTTTATGTGAGGAGGTAGGGCATTGTATACACTATTGAATCTAGTGTAGTAATCTTGGACACCTTCTCCTATGTTTCTCTTATTGTTTTCATATTCTGATAAGATTTAGAGAGGGTTCTTCTTGACTTCCCATTTGTTTAAGAATAATTGATGAAAAGCAGGGAGGTCATGTATACTATTAGGGGTTAAGCCTTTGAACCATTTTCTTGCTTCTCCCCCTAAACTTTGAGGAAAAAATATTAGTTTAACAGTCTCATCATCTATTTCTTGTCTATCAAAATAGTCATTCATTATATCCACATGTAGTTGATCAGTTATAGGACTACTTGCATCATATAAGGGAATCTTGGACTGATAGTCCTATGGTAGAAAAACTAAGGACAATGGTAGGACTAGTGGTGCATACCATGTTGCCATGGCTAAGGGATGGGGAAACAAAGGAGGGTTCACAAAAGCAGGTACATGGTTAAATGGAGGAAGGTGAATAGTGGGTGATGGAGTTAGAAGAACAGAGTTCTACTGTAAGGTGGATGGATCTAAAACTATCTAGGTTATCTAATTCTGAGGTCTAGTCCTAGACAAGCTTTGTTCTAGGGGTGAGTGACATAGGATATTCTGCAATTTTTTAAGGTTTTCAGGTAGGGAACTTGCTTTGTGGATAGGTTTTCTAACAGTTGGGTTTTTGGATCTAGGAGACTTCCTATGGATTCTTTCAGGATTTCAACTATTGCAGGAGGATTTCAGTCGATATGGGATCTGGTACATATTCTTCTAGAATCCAGAACTTGGACCCAAAAATGAGAAAGGTTGATAGTTTATGACAATCTTAAAGGAAAAACTGATCTGTGAAAAAAATACTTAATCCACAAAGTATTCTTGACTGGGTTCTTTTGATGTTTAATGATAAAAATAAATTTCCCAGTGGAGTATATGGAAAACCAGTAGAGTCAGCAGGCCTACTGAAAACCAGTGGAGTCACCAGGTGAAGGATTTTTAATTGTTTTGAGACTGGTTGTTGTTCACTATCAGCAACAAGATACCATTCTTGGCTAACACTTGATTCATCTAAGTCAAAATGAGGTTTTATGAGTTTTATGAGTTTATATTTTTTTGTTTATTACTCAGTATCCCCGGTATGGTCGCCACTATATTGGCTCCCTATGATTTGCAAGATTGGAAAGAAAAAATCTACAAGTAACCACATCAAACCACTTTGGAGTCCAAGGACCTAGCCTTCCTGGACTCAGAGAGGGCTCTCTCTATGTTTGTGTTTGCAAATTATGTTATCTTTGTGCTTATGTTTTATGATCTTAGGCTAGTTATGAAGTTCTAAGGACTTGTTTGTTTTGATTGATTGAATGGTTAATTGATAGATCAATGGTGTGATTAATTGAGGGAATGTTTCAGCTGAATAGATAGACCATGAGAGACATTAATCCATTAAGAAATGGAGTCATAAAACGATTTAATTGTTCACCAACTCTGCAAGGGTTTTCATAGGGAAAACTAACTGTATCAAGTGGATCTCTTAGATTAGATGGTATATGAAATGATAGTAAGTTGTGAAAACAGTAAAACTAAGGGCAATTAAGAATCCTTTAACTCTACTTCAACAAGAAAATCCTTTTAGGTAACTGTTTGAGGAAAACGAAAGGACATGGCATACCATAGAATTCTTTGGCCAGACTTTAATAAGAAAAACTTTCAAGACAACAATTCAACAATCCTAGGATTACTTTCAGACAAAGAAAAAATTTAAGATAACAGTCAGCATAACAAAAGAGCAATTAAGAATTCTTTAATCAACTGAAAAGAACTTTGCAGAAACAGTTCAAGACATACCAAAGGACATGGCATACCACAGACTTCTTTGGCTGGAATCTACTAAGTAAACTTCAAAGAAAGGTCCAAAAAACAATATTTCAAGCTACACCAAAGGACAGGGCGTACCATAGACTTCTTTGGCTTTATTCTATTGAATCATTTCTAAGACAACAAGCTAGGTGGAACCAGAGAGCAATTAATAATTATCTAATCAAACCTTGTAGAGGAAAACATTAAGATAATGAAAGAAGACAGAATCAGAGTGTCAAGACAGCATATCCTAATCTAAATTTTTTTTTCTTTTATCATAGAAGTAATTGACATAATGGAAAACAGAAGGAAAACTTCACCATTAATATAGCTCAAGAATCCTATGAACATGCTTGTATTATTGATGTCCAAAACAATTACATTACTCTAGTACAATAGATCTATACAACTCAGAGCTTTCTCAAATCCAGCCTAACAGTCATCAACTGATCAAACCACCCACCAGTCCACAAATTCAACCAAGCAACCAACAATGATAATGACCAATACATGTATTATTTATCTGCAAGATGAGGAGGTGAGCCTAAGCTAGGGTTTCAGATTTTTATTTATTACAGATTTAATGTATTTTTGACCTTTGAGACCATGCAAGGCCCAAGGAAAAATATCTATGAATGACTCACTGCAATAATAACTCCTAACTTAACAATTTGAGCTAATTTTTGGATATTCTTGACTTTTGAGGCTTTTTCAATAACTTTTCAATAACTGATGAGTAGCTGGAAAATATCTCTGACTGTTTCAACAAGTGTGGTTCCCTTTATGTAGTAGAATAAGGTCGTAGGTGGCAAAATGTGTCCCTGAAGGATTTGAATGTTGTTTGCTGATTTCTTTGGATCTGCCTTCATGTTAATCATCCTTGTTTAATCCTTTAAACTCTATTTTTAAGCCTTTAATATTGGATTTACCTTTACTGTTTGTTTCATTGTCTTTTCTTTTAATTCTGCCTTTATCTCTGATTTATGAATTAACCTTTTGATTTATCCTTTAGTCCTTTAATCTTCATTGTCATGGTCTTTTAACTGTTTTCTTCTTTTCACTGTATCTCTGTCTTCAATTTGCTGTGCAGGGGGAATATTCTATTGTCAGAGGGATTAAATAACCACCAATGATCATGATTTATTGGTGATTATGCTAGATTTCGCGCCTCCGGTCCTTCTAATAAAACAATTTCACTGAATCGTCACCCAGATCACTTATTTAAAGGATTTCGGACTCTTGGAATGCATTTCTTGCATTCCTACCATGAAATCTACACAATAAAACAAACTGTTAGTTTTAAAACTTGTATTCAGGGGCTTCTCTGCGTTTACTTGGGGTTTTTGGGCGTTAGGAGTGTTTGCAGAGGTATAAGTGGAGGTTTGGGCTTTATCGAAGAGCGACAAGGCTTTGGAACATTCAAATCGGGCCACGATATTGGGGTTTTGGTGGGAGGAAAGAGGGTGGTTTTCATGAGCGAGGGAGGTGGCTTTCACACAGGATGGAGAGTATTAAATGGTATCAGAGGAAGGCATGGGATTCCATATGGGAGTTGTCGCGTGGCAGAGGGTACGGGTGGTAAAACCACCCATTTCGCAGGGTTGGGGTTTGTTTAACCCCCGCGCTGGAATCTCTGCGATATCGGATAGGGGTCGTTGGATCGAGGTATCACAGATCTATGGTGGTTGGGGATTAATGTAGTGACGGTTAAGTCAGAGGGAGTGGAGCCCGGGCAGACAAGTGGTGGGTTTTTAATGGAGCGCAGGGTTTGGTGAAGAGTGGGGCCCAGGGGTTAATAAAACAAGTGGGAGCGCTTTTTATTAAAGAAAAGGGGAGGGGCATAGGGAGGGTTTCAACCAAGTGCAGGGGTTAAAAACATTAAGGCGGGGCTTGAATATCTATAAAAGGGTAGGGTTACAAAACACAAAAAGTTGGGTTTTAATTTAATTTAAAACAAATTTTTAAATATAAAACAAATAGGCCCGAACATTATATTCTTTGACTCAAAACAACGTAAAAAGGGATTTTTACATTTTTTTTAGGTAAATGAGGGAAAATGATGAAGGTGATGGGGTCAAATGGAGTTTTTAAGAATGAAAGTGGGTTTTTAGTGGGAAAAATGAGGAAACGAGGCTTTAAGTAAGAAATAAGGATGAAAATGAGAGGATTTAAAGCCCAAAATGAGTTCTTAAGCGCAGGAATGAAAATTTGAGAAGGCATACTGAGATATAGTGATCAAGGATAGATAAATATAATGAAGGCAGTGAGATTTCTGAAGATAGTTGATAGTGAAGGAATGTTATCTTCAATTGATTGTAGGAAATCCATAGTCACCTAGTGAATCTATAGAATACAGGAGGATAACAGGGAGGAGGAAACCCGAGGCAGGACGAGCAACTAGCACAGGGGGAGGGAGAATCGTCAAGTTCATTAGAAGGCCGCGAGACTGAGGAGGCTTCTGCTGGATCTCTAGGTCACATGGTATCCCTAACTACTTTGGAATAAATTGTTGTCCAATTCTGGAATATCCAACTGAATGTCGATGTTGTCCGAGAATAGAGGTATAAAGACCATAACGATTTGGTTGCATAGATTAATGACATTCAATTCAGTCAAAGTAAAATCATGGAGCAGCTTGATAACTTGAGTCTCCAACACAGGCACACCAATGACCATCTTCATAGTCTAAAAGCGAGGATGGAGCATATTGATTATCATATGCATGAATTTGTTGGTCATTACACAACTCCTCCTGTATTTCCCCCCAACCCCCCTCCATAATATGTTGCGGTTTTATGTGTTTTTTGTTTTGTTTACTAGTATGTCAGGTCCTTCAAGCCATGCAAGAATAATTCATGTTGTTGTTTGCTCATGTCTTCCTCCAGACCCCAATTTCAACAAGTCTAGTCGGAATGAGAGAAAAAGGCGTGTTGAGATGAATTTTGTAATCTACATTTTGAAGATAATATAATGTTTGAAGCTTGACTGACAAAAAAAATATTAAATATATATTTAACTTAAATAAAATATATTTATTTTTTATAATTACTATAATATTAATCTCTTGATTTTATAATATTAATATCAATATATTAAATTTAATAATATTAATATTAATAAATTTAATATTGCAAACTTTAGGTTATAAAGCTAATTTTGTTAATGTTAAACCCAATATTAATCCCAATATTACAAACATATATATATATAATAAAAATAGTAATAGTAATAATTATATTCTTGTGTTTTTATATTAATAATATTATAATAACAAATTATAGTATTATAATAATATTATAGTATATTAATATTATTAAATATATGGTATATTTAATTTAAATAAAATATAATTATATATTATAATCACTATAATATTAATATTTTGGATTATTAATATTTATATTAATATATTAAATCTAAAAGAATTAATATTAATATTAATAAATTGATATTTAACAAAGTTGGTTTTATAGTCAATAATAATAGTAATATTAAACCAAAGGATTAATAATAATAAATCTTAGGGATTAATATTATAAATCCAAAGGATTAATAAACCTAATGAATTATTAATATTATATACTTAAAGGAAAATAAATCCAATAGATAAATATTATAAACAAAGTAAAAGATAAAACTAAGAGAAAAATATTAAACTTTAGGTTTAATAATAATAAACCCAAAAAATTAATAATATAAACCCAAGTTATTATTATATAATCCAAGGGAATATATATTATAAAGAAAAAAAATTAATAAACCCAAAATATTAACATTATATACCCAAGGGATTAATATTAACATTAATATCAAATTTGTTATAAACTAAAATAATATAAACCCTAATATTGATATTAAACCTTAATAACAATATTAAACCCTAATATTATGAATTCAATGGATAAGTATTATAAACTTGAGGGATTATTAATATTATATACCCTAAGACTATAAAACTCAATATTAAACCCAATATTATAAACCACACTATTAAATACTCATATTTAAAAACCTTATAATAAATGTGACATTATAAACTCAATATTAAAATCCTCAATACTATAAACTTGAGGGATTAATGTTATAAACCCCGAGGGAAAATAAACCCAATGGAATATTATTATTGACCCAAGGGAAAAAATATTAAACCCTAAAATTTATATTATAAACCCTACAATTATAAACGTTAAGATTATAAATCCATGAGATTAATATTATAAAGTAAATACTATAAACTCAATACTAAAACCCAAAAACTATAAACTCAACTCATTAATATTATAATCAACTAATTAATACTATAAACCTGAGAGAAAATAAATGGAATGGAATATTATTAGTAACCTAAAAGGAAAATAAGCCCATGGATACAATATTAAACCCTGCGATTTATATTATAAACCCTACCTTTATAGACCTTAAAATTATAAACCCACTAGACTAATATTATAAACACAATATTATAAGCCTAATACTAAAACCCAAATACTATAAACCTAAGGGATTAAGATTATGAACTTGAGAGAAAATATACCGAGTGGAACATTATTATTGACCCAAGGAAAAATAAGCCTAAGGGAAAATTATTAAGCCATAGAATTTATATTATAAACCCTACAATTATAAACCTTAAAATTATAAACCCAAGGGATTAATGAAGGTTTAATGGTTAAATTTTTTTCCCACGAAAAAATCATAATTTTATTAATGAAAATAAAATTACATGTTGCATAAGTTGAAAGAGTGTCCATCAACCAGTGATGACTCGCGATCAAAGTACATACATGAGACAATAAAAATATAGATGTGGAGAAAAATTGATTTTTTCTCCATTTCTTCTTCTCAACCTTTCGCCAATCACCTTGTGATGGCGTGGAAGAAACAACGGCGAGCTGATTTTCAACTATTGGTGCTCCATTGTCCTTGTCTCAGTTAGAGTTGTCTGATGTATGATGTCTTTTATTTCCACAGTTGTCCAAACCCTCTCGATTCATAACAGGTTGTTTCGGGGAAATATGTAGATAAAATGGATGTTGTGAATCCTTTCCTTGTACATCTAGTTCATTTGTTGTCTCATTATTCTCATTGGGAATGGGCTTGTCCTCTTATTCTTCTACTTCCTCCTTTGGCCCATATGGCGGAAATTGTCACTCTTTTGGCAGTTTTCTAGCCTTTTTTTCGGTTTTCTTTCTTCGCATCAGGGCATATGTTTTGTAAATGACTGATCTGCTGGAAAATTCTGCATCTGAAAGCAGTGTTTTCATAGTCTAGGTGTTGTGCCCAATTTCATTGATTGTGTTATCTCCCTGTAATTTCAGTAGATTGGCAAGACCAAAACTGCAGAGAGAACATTTGAACCACTTTGGGATTCTAGGATCTAGCCCTCCTAAATCTAGAGAGGGATCTCTCTATAAGTGCAAATATTGATTTATCTTTAAGGCTTTTAAGTGTGATATTAGGCTAGTTATTAAGAACAAGGGTTTTTGTTTGGTTTTGGATGGTTGAACATGATTTTTAGTTGAGTGGAAAGTCCTAAAATGAAAGAGTTCCAAAGGGGTGAAGGTATAAGCAATCAGAGCAAGATTTGGCTGATAGGATAGATATGACACTGGTTTTTAGTCCATTGGGCTATAGAGTCATAAAAGGGTTTAATTGTACGACAATTTCAAGAGTGGTCCAAGGGGAAAGTCATCTATATCACAAGATCTCTTAGATAAAATGATGGAATGGAACAATAAAAGTGTTGAAGGGGTGGAAAAAGACAATAATTTCAACTAGGATTTACCAGTCTTTCCAAACAAGAAAAGCCTTTTAAGTAACTGTTTAAAACCAACCAAAGGATAGGGCTAACCATAGACTTCTTTGGACAAGCTTGTATTAAAGCTAACTTATCAGACAAACAATCCAGTAATCCACATAATCACTTTCAGAAGGGATGAAAACAGATAAGGAAACAAAGTGCAGCCTAAGATCAGATAAGATACTTTGAAATCTAAACTGCTTTCAGCATACTCTTAGGGAAACTTTCAGAACTACCTTTGGAGAAAGAAACTAGAAGACAGGGCAAACCATAAACTTTTCTAGTCTAACTTTACTGAGTATATAATGAAAATATCACTCAAGAACTTCCTTTCAAGCTTTTCACATCAAGACAGGGGCAAACCAACATTCCTTGATAATGTTTACACTTAACTTAAGTCATTCTTAAACACACAATTTGGAGGAAAACATTGAGATAAAGCTTATCAGTCAAAGAAGGGTACTGTAAACAGTAAATCCTAACTCTATGCGTGCTGTTCTTTATCAGAGAATAAGTGGACAAAATGGCATACACAAAAGAAAAACAATAACATAGAAAGAAGCACTTCACCAGTGATATAGACCAGGATCCCAAGAATCAGCTTATATATTGATGTCAATCCAGTTACATTCTTCAAGTCCAATGTTTCAGTTCAGCAATCATCTTCTCTTCTCATCCTAACTTATATTTGATCACAAACAGAGCTTCAAGAGCCTCTGAACACTATTTACATGTAGAAAGTTTTGAGCACAAGTATTACATCAAAGTTCTGCAACCAACCTTTACAATGAGCTCCTCAAGAATATTTTATAGAAAAAATGAGGAGGTGGATGAGAGGAAAGATCTATAGGCTCAATTAAAGCAATTTAATGCTTCTCAGCCTTTGAGGGGCTCAATGGAGAATATTTTAGATATTTCTCTGTATTAATTGTTTTTATTAAGTTTTCGATCCTCTTAGTAGATTTTGTTGACCTTTAGAATTCTTTCTTATCTTCATAATAACTCTGCTGATAGTTTGTAATAAGTTCTTTGATCTGAAATAACTATTCAATTTCCTTGAGGCAAATATCTTCTATTGTGGCAATTAATATGCCTCTTTTGAATGCTTTGAGGCTGCAGGTGGCTTTTGGTAGCTGAGAGGATTCAATTACCCTCTGATGTGGCAGTGGAGGCTTCTCAGACTGATAGATATTATTGTTTTTCTTTAAACATTGTTAATTTGATTTAATTCTGTGTGTTAGGCTTAATTAAGCCCAAATTCTGTCTTCTGTTCTTCACATTGTGTTTAATTGAATGGATTAGGCTTTGGATAGTCTATTTAAGCCGTAATCCCTCAAAACTGAGTAAACAATCTTCAATTTTTCATCTCTGTTGTGACTGGATCCTTCAACATTGATACTCTCTATTTGATTAAGCTTTGTTGTGTCTTATTGATGTGCAGGCGTTACAGAGGTTTTAAAATGGCATCAGTGTTCATGAGGAACTAATAAAACATAATTTGGAACCCTGCGGAACGATCTCTTTAATGAATAAAGGCGTGGGGGATCGTCATCCCTGGCCTTCAATTTTCTTTTAAAACAATGCACAAACCATTAAAACCTGCACAAACAGACAAAATTATAAAAAATCCTGCGGATTAAGGTTTAAACTGCTTCAGAGGTTGAGGTTAGATCGCAGCTGTTGGATGGAAGCATCCAACGGCGAGGATTTGCCTGCAAAGGTTAAAAGGAGAGGTGGTGGGATAAATGGTGCAAGAGATTAAGTCTGGGCCATTGATGCATTTTGATCAACGGTCGAGATCAATCCAAGTTTTATAATGCGAGGGAGGTAACTTTATAATGAAATGGGGGAAATTACAAAGAAAATCGGAAAAAACTTTAGGCGGAGGGAAAAAGCGTTAAAATGAAATTTGGGGTTCCGAAATAATTCTGGGCCGTCGGATGAGATCGGCCACAGAGATCAACGGCGGAGAATTGCTTATCAAGTCCCTTGGAGGATGGGTGGAGGGCGATGAAAAAGGTGAGATTGAACGTGAGCCGTTAGATCTCAGAGATCAACAGCGGAGATCTATTACGAGAAAATGCAATGGGAATGGGAAAAGTGGTTTCGGTCAAAGAAACCGTTGGTTTCACGCGACGCAAAGGGGGAAAGGTGGTATTTAATTTTTGAACGTGATATGCGTTTCTAGCTACACGTGGCTTTTTAAAACCGCCCTCATTGCATAATTTTAAATCATTAACCTCCGGACTCAAAATTACGCGAAATCACGTGCTGGCCGTTAGATCTGGGGCCTTAGATCAGACGGTCGTGAGGAAAGCGCGATGGAGAACAGATGCATGGGCGATAAAAGGTGGGGCAGGGTCTAGGCAATTTTAACCTGGACCGTCAGATCAGGGAATGGATGGTGGAGATTTGATCTGGGGAAAGATAGGGCCCAAAGGAGTTGGACCTATCAGGTTAAACATGGACCGTTGGATGAAACAGATCAACGGCTTAGATTTAATCTTGGGGTTAATGGAATAAAATATGAGGCGAGGGTTGGGCGGAGTTTGGGTTAATGCGAGCCATTGATCTACAGAGATCAATGGTGGATACTCATTGGAAAGTTTATACAACGGGGTTTTGAAAAATAACAAGGGGAAGTGAGGATTTATCTGGACCATCGGATTAGAAGAATGGACGGCCCAGATCCAATCAGGGGTCGCCAATCAGCAGGGGAGAGAGGAAAGGCACAAATTATTTTTTGCGATGTGATTGAACAAGGGCAGTTGATCTGAGGATCAGATCGACGACGGATATTTACTTATGAATGCCGAAGGCAAAAGGATGGGCTTATGAGCAGAGCGATGTGGGTCGTCGGATGTGGGCCTGGCGAGGGAGATCAATGGCTGGAAATTTGTTGCGAGATCGCCAATCGGAGTGGGGCGATAGATTATTTAAACGAATTCGAAGAAAAAATCTGATGCGAGATCCCAAAGACCGTTTGATCATTTTCAGATCAACAGCTGATAATTTATCAAGGAATGAACTGTTGGGTTTTATGCTAACACAGGAAAATTTGGTTTTTTATGAAATACAAAGGGAAATTTGTATTGGGGAGGGGTTTTTATAATGCTTTAGCGCCCGATTGCGGGGCTCGGGGTTATATGTAAAGACAAGGGAATCGGGAGTTTAGAAGAAAAAGGGGCCAATCGCAATCAGAGATTTAATGTAACAAAAGAAATACATTTCACATGAATGCCTCGATTGCGATAAGCGCCCAGGGCTCTAACGCTTGGTTCTGGCACTAGGTTACATGGTGGGGAAGTGGTTTAGAGCTTAGCCAAAAGGGGCTTAGGCCTAAAATGTGAAAGTGGGTTTTTTATGATTTTTCAAGGATTTTCAAAGGATTTTGGGGGTTTCGATAAGGTTTAAAAAGGAGTTTTAAACCTTATTAAAGGGGTTTTATGAAGGGAAATGGGGAAAAATGAGGAAAAAGGAGGATTTTATGGGGAAAAGGGAATAAAAAGGAGGTTAATTTTGAGTGGAAGAAGGGGTAAAAATGAAGGGGAAAATGGGTCTTTGCAGCAGTCTTTTCTTTAGGAAATCAGCAGATTTTCAGAATTGAGAGGGAAACAACAGTGAAGATTAACTCAAGGATAAGTCATCTTCATAAGGCTTCAAGAAGTAACATTTTGGCAATAAAATTTTTTCTTGAAGGCTTAAAACATGATTTAGCCACCATTTGATATGACAAATTTTATAGGTGGCTAACATATTATATATTAGTTGGATGCATTCCGGTAATCCTTTGGTAAGATCTACTTCCACACAAATGTGTGTGAAAGTGTAGATTCTCTCCTCCAATGGTTGTGTATCCATTTTAATGAAGTTAATATTAACAATATTATAAAGTTAATATTAAAAACCCCAATATTATAAACCAAATGGATTAATCTTTTAAACTCAAGAGAAACTAAAGCCAAGGGAATAATACTAAACCCTAATATCAAAACTGAATTTTGAAATGTCTTAGTAAGCTTACAATATTGGGTTTAATATTAAGATTAATGCTATTGTCTCATCAATATTAAATCCAATTTAGAAATCCTAGTATTAAACCCAATATTATTAACACTAATATTCATAAACACTAATATTAAACTCAATTTTAGAAATCCTAATATTAACCTCAATATTATTAACCCTATTATTAAACTCAATATTATAAACTCTAATCTTAAACCTAATATTATAAAATATAAATTTAAACCTATTATTATGACCATAAAAGTTGATCAATATTCTTGACCATTTATGACTATAATGGTTAATCATAATTGAGCATATTAAACTAAATTTTATCATTATAATATTACAAATATTTTTTTTCTAAACATTATTAATATTATATTAATGATATTACTATAATATTGTTTTCCAATATAAATTTGTTATTATTAAAAATATATATTAATATTAATATTTTAAGTAAATATTATTAATATATAATTTGTTATTATTAAAGATATATATTAATATTAATATTTTAAATAACTATTATTAATGTTATATAATATATATTAATAATATTTATGTTAAACTATAAACAATAATATAGAATAATAATAATATTAACAACTATTACTTCAATATTTTTCTAAACATCATGACATTATAAATATTATTCTTTTAAACATTATTAATATTATGTTAATGATGGTATTGATTATATATTTCCAATATTAATTTATTTTTATTAATGATATATATTAATCTCAATATTGTTAATAATATATATTAATGTTATTATTTTTAATAAGTAATACTAATGTTATATAATAAATATTAATAATGTCTATATTGATATTAATAGTATTTATTGTTAAACTATAAACAATAATATATAATAATATTAACCATATTCATATTGGTTGGCCATGGTTAACTATAATTGGCCTTGACAAACATTATTATATTTATTTATATATATATATATATATATATATATATATATATATATATATATATATATATATATATATATATATATATATATATATCTATATTCTTGGTCGTGTGGGTCTTTACATGACTTCACGCCAAATTTATGGTCTGAGAAACCGCAACCGAGGGGCATCTAAGCCGTCAAAATCACCCGAGGATCGCATCTGCCCTCAGCCACACCAATCCTTATCATGACTAGATTTTTTTTTCCTTTTGGGGATTGGAACCGGTGACCTTTTCATCCCAAGTGTCTTAACAACACACTCTTCACCGTCAAACCAAACCCTCTTGGCTATATATATATATAGATACACTAAACTAATATTATAAACCATTATATTAAACCAAACATTATATACATTTATACTATAAATCCTAATATTAAACAAAATATTTTAAACTCTAATATCAAGCCTAATAGTAAACCCAATATTATAAGACCATTATTATAAAGTGTTATATCAAACACAATATTATGACCATAATGCCTCACCAATATGGTTGACCATAATAGTTAACCATTTATCACCACATAGTTTGATTGTGGTTGGACATATTTAACCAAGTTTTAACCATAGTCCACAATGGTTGATAATAGTTCACCATTATGGGTGACCTTAAGAGACATTGGTTTACCATTAAACCAATAAATTTATATACTAGTTGTTTTAAGTGGGTTTTTTTGAAAAAAATATATTAATGATGTTACCTTAATAGACATTATAATATTATATTAATGATTTTTTTTTTTTATGCATAAGACTAATTTCTATTATATGGTACAGAAAAAGTATATTCAAGCTTCTTGACCAGGTTTGCTAAATTAGCCAACCTTGGTTGGAAGGAGATAATTCAAAAATTCAAAAATGGGGTTTCCCCTTGGTGGGAAACCAGCCCATAAAGCGTTCCACAAAAATAGAGAGAGTTGCCCCTAATAGGGAAACCAAATTTTAACAGAAGATCCAAGAAACTAAGTTTGTTGTGTAGAAGAAAAGTAAACATAGAGACTATAGTAAGGCATGAAAATACTAGAGAAAGAGGAGCCATGTCTCTACAAATTCTGGTCCTTTGCATCCTGGAGCTTTATACGAAGAGGTTCTTCCACAATGTAGCACCCATAGTCAGAGAGGTCATCCTCCTTCTTGGAGAGCTGAGGATCCAGGTCTAGCGTGAGGTTGGAGCGAGTGCCTATGTCTTCTGCCTTGTCTGGTTGCATGGTGCCTTCGATTGAGCTGCTACCCCCATTTTTAGAGGTTTCCTTCATGCATTTGACGAGAGGAGCGACCATTTTTCTAGGTAGCGGGGAGGAAGAATGAGAGAGAGTGGAATTTCACGGAAGGGAAAATTTTAAGGATGGAAATTTATCTTAAATTTTAGAAACATTGGCAAATCTTACTAGTCCCTAACATGCAAACTATAAAATGTTTAGTGATATGTTTGAAAAATATTTAAATTTCTAATGATTTTATATAGTCTCTATAAAACTTTGGCAATTTTTAAGGTAAAATAATTTTATGATATAAAATTTGGGCGAATCATTTTTAGGAAAAGTGGAAATTGGCAAATATTTTTTTTGGAAAAAACATATAAAATTAGCCCACCTATGAATATTAGCCCCTAAAATTTTCCATGTTTCATGGTCTCTTCCTAGAACTAGAGCCGAAATTGCTTTGCAGAGTCTCCGGAATTCGAATTGAGAGATGGGTAGAGAGGAGTTGAGGGTCAGAGACCTCTGGCGCATCCATGGCCACCGAGAAATCTAGTGTCCGCTCCACCATGGTTGGAATTGGAGGGCGAGAGGGTGAACCTCTGCCTCCTCCCCTATAGCAATGCATTCGCTGGTGACGAGGCATGGTTTCTGTGGAATTCTGGGGATACAGAGGATGCAAATGAGTAGTGGACTGATGAGCAACATTGTGAAATGAATGAGCAGAGGGCAAATGAAAAATGACGTGAGGGGCGGAAGCACAATGGGGACAAGTAGAGCATAGAGCAGGAGCTTGCAGATCAAGCCTGGGGAAAAACAGAGGGAGGCGTGAGACAAATGCAGGCAGGAGTCGACACCATTTCCCATAAAAGGCCAGAGCACTCTGTGATGCAAACGAGGCAGGATTGAATACGTAGTACACTGAATTGAATGCCAAGGAATGAACTAGGTTGGGAACCAACGAAGCATATTTATGGCTCTGGCGTCGGAGGCAGGTGCAGCCTCGTGGAGAGGCTAGCTACAAGGCTAAGGAGAGGCCATGTGCTAGCCAACGAAGCGTGTCTAATCATCCACATCCAGGGAATTTTTTTTTTTTTTTCACAAAATCGGTTGCTGGCTTATATTTAAAAGAAAAAAGGAGGGAGATGAATCTCCAGCATTACAGAATGATATTGGAGTATGAAGCACCAACAACAGATGTAGTTGGTGTTAGTATCAGCTTTACAACTTGCTTCTGTTGCTGTGTAAAAGCGGGATGTTGTATAAACTCTGATAAACTGTAATAAATTAAAACAGGTTTTACACTTCATATTTAACTTTTGCAGATGTGTCGTGTTTTCCGCCCTCTGAGGTTGAAGTAGTGTCGTTCATCCGGTTCAAATATATTTTTGTTTGATGTGCTTTGACTTCTCATCGAAATCTCTTGTGGAGCAGACTCAGGTGAATACATGATTGCAAGAGGACTGGAATTGGGACAGGGATACTCTGTCTGGGCGAGCAGTGGTGCTGCGATCGTAGAGCCATGTCCAGTGTGCACCTGAGACCGATAGGCTGGAGATAGGGAGAGATCAACAGTAGCAGAAGAAAAATCAATTGAGCACGAGGTGTTGGAATCGCTGAGAGCGCTGAGCTTTAAGGGATTTGAAAGGGCGATCCAATAAAAAATAGAGTTTGGTGCTGAAGGGGTTAAATCCGTGTAGGTCAATGCCATTGGATAGAGGGCAGAGACTTGATTCTTCGCAGAGAGGCAGGGCAAAGAGCTTCGGAGGCCACAAATAGTGATCTGTTGTGGGGTGGATCTACAAAGAGGATAAAGCTTGATCATGGCAAGAAAAGGAAATGATCAGTGCCATTGCACCGAAGGTTACCAACAGAGTGTGAGCAGGCTTTATTTTCCAGTTTGTTTGCAGTTTGTTAAGCGATCGAAGGACATGGTAATAAAGATTTCCTTTCATTTGCTGGTCTAGAGAGCGACATCGTTCAATAATTCGCTGCAGACTCAGATTTTGGGCTTTTCTGTTGGTTATCATCAAACCAATGATAATGGAAGAGTCTCCAATTATAATAGCCTTGGATATACCAAGTTTCTGAAGCTGGAGCAAACCTTGAAGGAGGGCGAAAGCTTTAGCCCTGTTGTTTGAGGCATAGCCCAGACCCCATTCATAATCAGTTAACACATCTCCATTGCCGTTGCAAATAAAACCTCCAGCCCCAGCCATTCCTGGGTTGGATTTGGAGGCTCCCTCAAAAAAAGGATAATGAGTATTGTTGTTCCTGAGCCATCGAGCAAATTCTTCATCTTTCATCCTGATTTTCCAGCTACATCTGGGGTTGTCTCTGCTATTGGGGTCACTTATTTTTTGTTCTATGCTGCTTCTGTCCAGAATATGCCCTATGTAATTCCTTTCTTCAATTGTTAGGTCCAGCACCTTCAGATTCCAATGACATTTTGTGGATGAAGTTTCCAAGTTGATATTCCAGGATTTGCTGTAGAGATTTTTGACATTTGTTTCTGTGCCTTTGAAGATCATTCTGTTTCTTGCTAGCCAGATGTTCCAGAGAAGTGTGCAGGGCAAGGCATTCCAGACCCTTCGAGCTATATTGTTTGCTTTTCTTCTCCACGGGCAGCTCTTTCTCCATATGTGCAACACTTCAAATATACTAGTGCCAGGCGCCCAGGGTAGATTATGACTCCGTAAGGCTTCCTTCCAGCAAGAAGATGTAAAAGAGCAATCAATAAATAGATGCTGGGTTGTCTCTTCTTCATTTTGGTAGTTTGGGTAGCGAGATGGTCCGATTATTCCTCGTTTTCTGAGGTTCTCAGCAGTGAGGACTTTCCCTTTTAAGAGGATCCATAAGAAGAATTTGATTTTTGGGAGGGTTTCTACCTTCCAAACAAGTCTCCAATGCGCCCAGATTGCCATGGGAAATTCGTTGATGCAGATCTGATGATAAGCAGCCTTAACAGTGTAGATAGTGCCTGAAGGATCCCATCGAAAGTCATCAGCAAGGTAGCGTTTGGAGGGCGCTATACCATGAAGATAAGTTTTCAGGGTGTTGAAACTGTTTTCTGCAACTGCTGGTATATGAGGGAATTTCCAACCTTTCCAGGTATGGGAGTGGGCTTTCCATTGAGAGATCTGGTCTAGAGTGTGAATACCTGTGCTGTTGAATAGAACTAGAATCTGCTGAGTACCAGGCCTTTGGCTTATGGACTGTTGCCCCATTATTTTGTCTTCTCCAATTCTGATGTAGCTGCCTCCTTTGGGCACTTTGGAAGTGTTTTGGTCAAGAAACGGAGTAGCTTTCTTACACATCCTCCAGATTTTAGAGCAAGCTCTGTTGGGGTGCTCATGATCCAAGAGCTGGTGCCTTGGGTGACTGAGGTATTTTTTCTCAAGAACAGTTTTCCACCAAGCATTCCTTCCAGTTATGAATCTCCAAACCAGCTTGCCAGCAAAGGCGAGGTTTAGGAATTTAGATGATCTGATTCCCAGCCCTCCATTCTCACACGGCTGAGTGACCTGCTTCCAGCTTACCAAGTTATATTTTTTTTTTCCTTTCTCCCTCCTTGCCAAAGAAAATGACGAAGGAGTGCATCCATTTTGAAATGAAGGTTGGCAGGGGCTTGTAAAAGTGTAAACCAGTACAAGGGCAGGGAGGAGAGGCCTGCTTTCAAAAGAATTATGCGCCCTGCAGGGTTAAGCCAAGAAGTGCCCCATTGTTGTATCTTCCTTTCCATTTTGTCAATAATAACTTCCCAGGCTGTAGCTTTCATGTTGCCGGCACTCACAGGCATGCCCAAATAAGTAAATTGCTCCCAATTTAGCTTATAAGGTACCCCAAGAGTACGAGCAATCCTATGGAGAACTTGAGCCGAAGTGTTCCACCCATAAATACAACTCTTAAGATAATTTATCATACCTCCAGAGTAGCTCATGTATTTGTCTAGGAGGGTTTTAAAGCGATGGGCTATGATGTTTGAAGCTCCCCCCATTAGAAGAGTATCGTCAGCAAACTGAGAATGATTGATGTTCTTCACTCCATTATCAAATTTGATCCTAGTGATGAGGCCCATGCGACGATTGTGATCCAGAGCTCTACTAAAAGCTTCAGCCATTAATATAAATAGGTAAGGTGAGAGAGGGCAGCCTTGTCTAAGGCCTCGAGAGGATTGGAATGAAGGTCCAGGTCTACCATTTAAAAGAGGGGAAATCCAAGGTCCTGTAATGCAGGCTTTGATAAGGCTAATAAAAGATGCAGCAAATCCCATTTTTTCAAGCACATCAAACTTTAATGTCTGACACGGTCGAAGGCATTGGCTAAGTCTAACTTTAAGATGAAGCCTTTCTCATTTCGTGTTTGACAAGAGTGAATAGCCTCTTGGACAAGAAGGATGGAGTCCGAAATTTTCCTATTGGCCAGAAAACCCCCTTGATTTTCAGATATGAGAGTGGGGAGGATGGGTTTTAGGCGAGTAGCCAAGATTTTTGTCAAAATTTTATATGATGAGTTACACAAAGAAATTGGGCGAAAACGAGAGAAGGTCAAAGGTCGATTGTCTTTAGGGATAAGGGCAAGATGGGTAGCATTAGTGAATCCTCCAATTTTGCATTTACGTTGGACCCATCTTATCATTTTGACAAGATCTTTTTTTATTAATCCCCAGTATGTTCTATAGAAATAGATGGGGAAGCCATCTGGGCTGGGGGCTTTATCTGGCTGAAGAGCCCAGATGGCATCATGTATTTCTTCTTCAGTGATCTCCTTAGCCAAATCTGCATTAATATCCTCATTGATTCCTTTGGGCATATGCTGTAGGAGGTCTGAATAGTCCTCAGTTTCCTTTGTCTTAGTTAGGAGAGTGTTGTAGTAGGCTGAGGCAGTTTGCTTGATGGCTTCTTGGGTTTTTTGGGGGCAGCCTTCCTCATTGTTGATCATGGTGACATTATTTCTGACTTTTCGGACAGTTGCTTGCTTATGGAAGAAGGCTGTATTTTTGTCCCCTCCATGAAGCCAAAGCTGTCTTGACTTAATTCGCCATTTCTGATCTTGTTCTCTATTAACCCGATACAGCTGATAGTATATATCACTTTCTAATGTTTTATCCTCTTGGGACAGCCCATTTTCCTCGATTTTCCTATGAGTTTCTTTCAATTTATTTTTTAGCTCAGCTTTGACAGTTTCTGGTTCTCTGTAATGCTGTTTCACCCATTCCTTCAAGGCTTGTTTTGTATTTTTCAGCTTGCATTCCCAAATGAATCCCGGTGATCCTTCAATATGATGATGCCAGGCTGTTTGGACAATCTGATCCACAATAGGATTGTTACGCCAAAGAGAATTGTATTTGAAAGGCAACGGCCCCAAAGGACAATGTGCTTCAAGAACAATGCTAATGGGGTAGTGATCAGAAGCAGAGTAAGGCAGAATATCAGCATGAGCAGTGGAAAACTCAGAGAGGAAAGAATCATTTACTAAAATTCTGTCAAGGCGCTCCATAATGTTATCTCTGCCCAGCCTGCGATTGTTCCAAGTGTACCTCCGATTTTTTGGGATGATGTCTACTAAATCGCACTCTTGCATGATGTTTTCCAGCTTTGCTCTGTAAGGGTCATGCGAGAAAATGCCTCTTCTTTTTTCATTAGAGTGTAATATAAGATTTAGGTCTCCCCCAACGATGATATTTCTATTTTCTTCAGTTTGGATGTCTTCTTGTAGTGTGGCCCAGCACTGATCTTTATCTCTGAAATGGTTCGGAGCATAAATGTTATAAATGACTATTTGCTTATCCTCTACTTGTTTTTCTAGAGTGACTTTGATCCAATGTGGATTGATAGTGTTGGATGTGCATTTCCAAATATTTTTGTTCCACATTGTGGTGATACCGCCAGAAGCTCCTCTTGCTTCACATATTTGTCCCTCATAATGCCTGAGCTGTTATATAATTCTTGTCATCTCTTGCAATCTTTGCTTTGTTTCCTGAATCATTACAATTCCTGGCTTCTCCTGATCTGTGAGGTCTTTTAGGGCAGCTATTTTTGAGGGGTGCCCTAGTCCCCTACATGATATAACTTTCATCATTGAGTATTTGGGTTTCGGAGGGATGCTCGTCCCCCTTGCTCCTTATGTGTTGTTTATTTGCTGTTTTGCCCCAATATATAGGTTTCTATGGGATTTTGAGTTCCCATGGCGATGTCTTTTTGAGCATTTTCATTTCTTTGTTGTTTACTTGATTTCCTGCCAGGTCCTTTTTTTTTAGGTTCTTGATTGATTCCATGCTCTTTCAAGGTGCTTCTAGTAGCTCGGGGTGGGGGGGGGGGGTCAAGGTAGTGGGAGGGGGAGGGTTGAGAAAGAGAAAAAAGGATGGGAGGGTCATTTTCAAGGGGGTTCAGGGGGTCATTATCAGGGAGAGAGAGGGCGCCAAAGGGATTTGAAGAGATCAGGGGAGAATCAGTGGAAGGTCCCGAGGTGGGGAGGATGGGTGGACCAAGAGGAGAGGAGGGAGGAGGGACAGCTGAGGAGGAGGCGTTGGGCGGAGCTGAAGGGGGAAAAGACTTGTGAGGGGCAGATTTGGGAGGTGCCTCTTCAAAATTTGGTTTCAATCCAGAGGCAGTCTTCTTTTTCTTTACAGTTTCCCATTGTTCTTCTGATTGAGCAGGTTCAACATTAACAATTTTAGAACAGCGATTGGAAAAATGGCCGTATTCGTGACATACCTTGCATTTGAAGGGAATTTGTTTGTAGTCTAGTTGCTGAATATGCGTCCAATTGTCCACCTTTAGTTTGATTGCTTCTGGGAGGCCCTTGCCGAGATCAACTTCAACGCATATCCGCGCACATGCCTGCATATTATCCTTGGGCTCACACCGATCAATGTATTTTCCAACAGCATTGCCGATGGCATGAACCGAGTCTTCTCCCCAGCAGTGGAGTGGGAGATGCGGGAGACGAACCCAGACTGGAACAGCATTAGGGACATCCAGCTCAGGATCGAAGTCTGGAGTCCATTTGTTCAGGTACATAACACGCGAGTCCATGAAGTACAACCCATTTCTGAAGATTAAATCCTTGTCTGCTCTAGATTCGAAGTGGAAAGTGTAATAGCCTTTTCCACAGAAATGAATAGAGATTTTACCATTAACTTTGTTTGCCCAGTTTCTTTCGATCCATCTTTGAAAAATTTTCGGGGAAGGCCATAGGCCTGTGAACTGGCTGATGAGCCCCCACTCAGCTAAAGAGAGAGCATCCATTCGAGGTAACGTAGGAGGAATTTCGACCTCTTGTAACCCATCCAGTTTCTTGACAAACTTGGACAGTGCAGGACGAGTTCTCTGAGGCTGAAGAGATTTGACTAAAGCTGAAAATGCATCTGCAGTGGATTGGTTACATGCATCTGCATCGGGCTGATCAACAGGGCCCTCCGTGGCGGCATTCGGAGTGGCCATGGAAGGCCAGAGGCCAGAGGCCTCGCGCTGCAAAGAAAAGACCATCAGTCGGCTGCTAGGTCAGGGGAACGCGCAGGGAGGCGCGCGCTCAGCAAATCTTAAGTGTTCGTAAGGCCTCCACATTAATGCATCCAGGGAATTATATTAATGATGTTACTGATAATATTTTTCCAATATTAATTTATTATTATTAATTTGTTATTATTAATGATATATATTAACATTATATTTTTAATAATCAATATTAATGTAATATAATAAACATTAATAATATCTCATATCAATAGCATCTGTCACATTTCTAATTTTCTTGACTTATTAAGTCACTCTAATTATAGTGATTTTGGTGAGCTTCTTTTCCTTCTTTTTGAGCAAAGAAATAATATTCTAAAGAATTACAATTAGATTCTTCTTCTTCTTGAGGTCCGATAGACATCATTGGTATTTGTGGACCACCACCACCTCCTTCTCCTCCTCCTCATCATCAACATCACCATCACCATCATTATTATCACCATCATCATCGTCAAACTTATTTTAAGAAATATCGTCGTCGTCATCATCATCATCAAAATTATTTTAAAAAGATCACCATCACCATCACCATCATCATCAAATACCATATTTATTAAAACTTAAAAATTAATATTATTATTAAATATAATATTAAAAATAAAGCCTGATATTAAAACCTAAATTTAATATTGTATTATTATAAATTTAACAATTTATGATTAATGGACAATATGGTTGTATAACACATTTGTTTGGGAGTTGGCTAAAGTTTATTCCATATCACCTTCTTAGGCTCATCTCTTTCTTTATGAATACTTTCTTATTTATTTAAACGAGTTTATGTTACATAGAAATGGATGAATTTCTTACTATACATTATTATTTATTAAATTACAAAAAAATGAATTTTCCGTCATTATTGGATATACAACTTCTTTATGGTTGAATATTTTTATTTATTTATTATATATAAATAAAGAATGTGAGGATTTAAACATTTAATCAGTAAACTCATCTATAGAAAAGTATATTAATATTAAAAATTACTATTAAAACTTAATATCTATTATTATAAATGGAAATATTTATGATTGAGGTAGGTTTATAGCAAAGCAAATATGCTGTATAAAACATACTCATTTGCTACTTGGTAAATGTCTATTCCATATCACCTCACACCAAGGTCATTTTCTTTATGCATAGATTCCTAATTAATCTTTATGAATGAATGTCTTAAACTTCAATTCATCAATAATAAATATTATGATTCAAGCATTTCAAGGATTCCTTATTATTGATGAGGATTCAAGCATTTCATCAATTTATCTGGTTCATGCATTGTTGAAATTGACAAATACTTAATTGTTGAACATTGGCCTCCAAGTTTCAATTTTATTATTATTATTTTTATGTTGATCACAATAAATTTGGAAAATGACATAGTAAATTAGGTGAATCTTAAACCAATTTGTTAATTTAATGTGGAATTACTTAATTTTTTCCTTGAAATTTTCTAGAATTATTGATTATACGATGTGCATCCTCGTGCATTTTGAAAAATGAATTCAATGCTTAGAGAAAGAGGCATGAGAGCATTACATCTTTTGAATTTGTATAGGAAAGAGTTCCATAGTCCACTTGCCAATATTTTATTAAAAAAATTATATGATAAGTGCTTATATATGTGTGTTTGTGTGTGTGTAAGCTTATTGATTTTAAATCAAACAAATATTTTCAAAACCTTATTAGAGAAGAGAAAAGAATCACAAGACAAATTTTGATATAGCAAAAGAAAATAGAGCATTTTAAATATTAAAAATTGTTGTTAAAATCACTTTAACATATTAAATGTTAAAATCAATTATTTATATTAATTTTAATATTAAAATGTAAATATTATATTATATATTATCTTAAAAATACTAAAACTTAATATATTGAATTTTAAAACTTAAAATATATAAATTATATTAGAATTTAAAACTTAAAATCTAAAAAGACAATTATAACTTAAAATTATTAATTTATGCTATAAAGCCATGTTAATATTTTGGCAGTTTGATGAAACTGCAATCGATAAATTTCAATGAATAGAAAATATATATATTTGCAGGATTAATATTTTTAAAACACTATTTTTGAAACTCATAGTTTTAAAAATGTAAAATTTCAATAATGCAAGTTCTAACATTTTTATTTTTAATTTCACGTCTCTAATCTTCATACATAGTGATAAATAACTTGTACAATTTCATCCATTGATATAATAAACTGGTATCTTGAAATTTATACCATCCGATAAAAAAAAATTAATTAAAAAAATCATTAAAGTGCCCATTCCAATAGACATACCGTTTGCATAATAATAACTGAATTTAACATTCAATAATTTTCTATTTCTCTAAACAAATATAAATAAAATTGTACTTTCTCATTACTTATAATATGAAAAATGCCCAATTCCAATAGACAAAGAGCTTGCATAATAATAATTGAATTTAACTTTTAATAATTTTCTATTTCTCTAAATAGAAATAAATAAAATTTTAGTTTCATTTTGCTTATGATATGAAAATTTTATGCTGAGTAAACTATATGTACTTAATTTTTTATGGTTATCATTTAAATGAAATAAATTTACCTCGGTGGAACCTATGAAGTGATGGTTAATTAGAAATTAGAAATATAATGATATCTAATTAACTAAAGAAATTCATAAATTCCACGGTAAATAGATTTTTTTTTCTTTACTAATGATAAATATATTAAACCTCTCTTTGACTGGGAATGGTTGATAGAGAAGTAGAGGAAGTGGTTAAATTCATGGACTGTGAAATTCTTATCCCGGGGTGGCAAATTAATTCTTTCGCAGGCAGTGTTACAACAAATTTCTGTTTATTGGGCCCACTTATATATTATTCCCAAGAGGATCTTGAAGCAAATTAAGAAAATTATGGGGAAGTTCATATGGAGTTGGGGGGAGGGGTTGGTGAATTGGGAAGAAATCCATCCACCTTTCTAGTTGGGATAGTATTGCCTTGCCTAAAGAGCTGGGGGGTGGAGTATATTAGATCTTAAGATTTTTGGAAACGCTCTTATCTTAAAATCACTATGGAGATGCCTGCACAGTGATGGTATTTGGCACAATATCATAAAGCAGAAATACATTGGCTGCGAGTCCTTGGAGGATTTAGACTCATTCGATTGGAATGATGGTCCAAAAAGATCCTATATATGGAAGGGTTTTGGCACGGTATGGCCAAAGATAAGGGAGAACCTGCGATGGTAATTTGGAAATGGTGCAAAAATTTTAATTGGCTATCGAAGGTTGCCTGGGTTAGAAAATTATGTCCCTCTAAATGATGATATTATACAAATGCTTAATCAAAAGGGGGTTTTTTATTTACAATGGTCCATTCTAGACTTGGATTTTGGTGTTCCTAGATGGAAAGATGCCTCGGTTGGATAGCAGGTGTGATGTTGAATGGAATAGATATATCAACCTACTAACATCATTGGGGATTTGTACTTCGGTGGAGGGTGATAGACTTACATGGTGTGGTTCCAAAAAGATGGATGGGTTGAGTGTTAGAGGGATATACTCAAGTCTTATTCTGAAAAAGCAGTGGTTGCATTCGGATCGATGGTTTAAGAAAATCTGGAGAATCAATGTACAAATAAAACTGATAATCTTTATGTGGCTTGTGTGGAGGAACAAAAATCTTACATGGAGGGTTGCTAGGGGCCTGGTCAGTGTGTCCATTGTGGGGTGGATGAGGAGGATAATTGTCACCTATTTTATACATGCTCATTTGCTAAAGATACATTGTTCCTCCTTAGTAGAAACTACACATCTAGGTTCCTTCCTTCAGCTCTACTGAGGAGTGTTTGGTTTGGTGGCTGCACAAAGCAAGGGTCTATTGACCTGTGCCTTTGTTGTTTCATTGGAATAATTGGT
The DNA here is from genome assembly GCA_034641835.2 of Pinus albicaulis. NCBI lineage: Eukaryota > Viridiplantae > Streptophyta > Pinopsida > Pinales > Pinaceae > Pinus > Pinus albicaulis. Next base: position 1,377,524,384 of record CM076577.1, on the reverse strand, counting down.
GTTTCAGAAATAAAAAAATCTTTGAGAATAAGCCATGTTCTCCAACTGAGGTGGCATTATTGATTTATAGTTCATGGGAAAACCAGAAGATTGGCCAGCAACCAATACAAGATTTATCTAAAAGACTATGCACATTTGAATACCAATACCTGGTAGGTTTTTTTGATGGAGCTTCTCAGGATTTAAATTGTGGATGTGGAGCATGGTTACTGATCTCTCCGAGTTGTCACTATAAAATTTATTGCAATGGAGGCAAAGGTTCGAATATGAAAGCGGAATGTCTTGCTTTATGGGGTTTATTATGGTTTTCTTGTCAACTTTGTGTGGATCAAATCTAGGTCATAGGGGATTCCAAGGTTCAAATTGATCATATGAACCTTAAAGCTATGATTAATCTAGGGAATTTGGCACAGTGGATGGACCGGATCAACATATTGCAGAATTCTTTCACAAACAGCTCTTTTCATCATGTTTACCGGGAAAAGAACACCATGGCTGATAGATTGTTTCAAAGAAAGGCTTGGTTGGGACTTATGGTGATCTGCACTATCAGCTGTTCACTTCAAATGGATAGAGAGTTGAAGGAAATATCCAAATTCATTGATGATGAGTGTCCATCCTCATCGTTTTTGTTATCTGTGGTTTATGGCTGTTTTGGTTTTGAATTTTTGTAAGCTGTTCAAGAACAAATGCTAATTTTGTGTAAGAGGAAACAATTTTGTTTTATTGTTTATCTTATAAGTCACAGAATATGTAGTAGCGAGTGGGCTATATGACAGACTTTGAACTGGGAGTTCTCCTCCATACTGTTTTTTATTTGCTGCCAAAGAAGTTTAAACTGCCCTGAGTGGGCTATATGACAGACTTTGAACTGGGAGTTCTCCTCCATACTGTTTTTTATTTGCTGCCAAAGAAGTTTAAACTGCCCTATATTACCTTTTTAAAAGTAGAAAAATTCTGTAAATGTTTCGAATTATCAGTTTTTGTCTGGTACAAAATATAAACCAGTTTCGCATTTTTCTTGCTGAAAATACAAAGCTCATAGAGCTCGAGGGACGCGCACACATGACAGCCAAGCCATCCAAAAATCCAATAAAGGGCCCAGTTCGGTGGATGCAATAAAAGTCCAAGATGGGTTGTATCACTCAGTAAGCCAAATTCCATCCCTGCTTTCTTCTCCGAGATTTTATCTGGTGGTAGATGGCCATTGCCGTACTCCTTTATGTGTATCACTCACGATGCCAAATTCCATCCCTGCTTTCTTCTCCAACATTTTATCTGGTGGTGGATGGCCATTGCCATACTCCTTTAGGTGTTACTGAGAAAAATTAGTGAAGATTCTTGGTCGATACTTGTATCTGCACTACAACCTGCCACCAACTTTCTTTAAAAAGTTGAGAATGTGCTTCACAAAAAATATTGAGCATCCCATCATCAATATTGGCATCTTCTATAATGCGACTTTTTGTAAAAACCAGTTACCTGAAAAGTGTATTATTCTGGCATGCCTCTGACTGATTCGACATCAGTGGAACCTCCGGTCGCCCCTAGTCCGCCGGTGCCTTCTCTGTCACCTCCTCACCGGCTGCACATTACGCAGACTGCGGCCTCTGCCAACCTTTGCATTTCAAATCGAAATCCAAACGCATTACCACGCCAATTTTTCACTAAAATGAATTTGTTTTGATGCGAATAGTTTCCAGTTTCCAGTATGAACCATCTGTGAAACTTGAGGATTATGAGCTGAATAATGTAAGCAACAACTCATATAATTTTCGGAAATTTTATACAGTTTTCTGAAATTTTTTACTGTGGCAAACCTCTGGGATGTATATCTTGCTCGGATTGCTAAGGATGGGAGAGTAAATCCAAGCAAATTTCCAGAACTTGTTGGGATTTTGCTTAGTTCTACTCGTTCTAGTCCCGATTTATACGATTTATTGAGATTGCGTGCTGAGGATAGTTTCCACTTTCATGTGTCTTTCTGTTGGCAAGAAACATAATCCATAGAATGGCAATCATCTTCTTGGTTTGATATCTTGCCCTCTTTCTGTTGGCAAGAAACATAATCCCTAGAATAGCAATCATCTTCTTAGTTTGATCTCTTGCTCTCAGCTTGCATATCTGGAAGCTTGTTTGGCGAAGCTTCTATTATCAGAGCTTGTGTCTGAATTTTTAGTCATCCATAACAAAATCCTCCAACTCAAATAAACCTTTACCAAATACAGTGAAAAAGCACATATAATTCTTCCATGGATCGAGAGTGTGAATGCCTCCTCAATTTCCCTACGGTACCTTCCATTCAAAAACCCGATTGAACAAAAAAAAATATTTAGAACTGAAATGCCCATATTGCAGATACTGGTTCAGACAACAAGGGCATTTTTTTTGGGTGCTCTTCTTGGATTCTAAATTGAACAAGAAATACTCTAGCCTACAAACAGTAACATAAACTTCCTAATTCAACCAATTAAACTTGAATTCTCTCTTTAACACCTCGAAAATCAAGAAACTTCCGAGACTTTGCTACACAATACAGATCAAGTGTTTGACATGAAAAAAAAGCGCAAAGTGGCATTATTTTTCAGTTTCTGAATATACATTCAGAGAGTTTTATCCACCTATTAAGTTGCCATTCATTCACCCATTATGGTTTCAGATGGCTTGGGAGAAGGAAATCTAGTTTTGTGGTGCCTATGGATCCTTGTTTCTGTTACCAAATAAGGAAAGCATCCTTCTGTAGTTTAGAAAGCAAGGTTTTTTAGGTTTTTTTTTTTTGCTGATCAAGGCAAGTACTAGTAATATAGGTCAAAAATTATGAAGTATCTACTGTGCATTCTCAAATTTATATGTTAAAAAAAAATTCTATATTTCTCAAAAATTAAATATTTGCTTAAATAAAATTCCACATTTCTCAAAAATGAAATAAATAACTATTTGATAAAAAGAAAACACATAAATAAATAAATAAATTCCATATTTCTCAAAAATGAAATAAATAACTATTTGATAAAAATAAAACACATAAATAAAAAGACTAAAGGGAATGTTTGGATGACAAATGAGAGATATTTGTGGATGGCTTTGTATAATAAATAGTGAGTTGAACGAGTAGAACAAGAAAAAATCCCAACAAGTTCTGTGAATTTGCTTATATTTAATCTCACATCCTTAGCAATCCAAGCAAGATATACATCCCGAGAGTAAAAAAAAAAAACCGAAAATTGTATGAGTTACTGCTTATATTCTTTAGCTCACAATCCTCATGTTTGACAGATTGCTGATGGAAACTGTAAACTATTCCCTTCATACTTTCTACCTCAGCATCAAAACCAATTCGTTTTAGTGAAAAATTGGGGTAGTGATGCATTTGGATTTCGATTTGAAATGCACAGGTTGGCTGAGAGTTAATGCAGCCGCAGTCGACATAACGAGCAATAGCAGTCGGAGAGGAGGTGATGGAGAGGGCACCGACAGACGAAGTGTGACGACAGGTTCAGTGACGTCGCATCAGTCAGAAACATGTACATTTTTCGGGTGATCGGTTTTTGCGAAAAATCACATTATAGACTACTCCGTAGGACTCCGTATCAAGGGAGTGTGTGGTGGGGGCAGTGGGCTCACTTATAATTATTTTATGAAAAGTCTAAGTATATTTGATAATTTAATTATACTTTTATACTTTTAATAAAATCACTATTATAGGTATCCGGTGTTAAGAATGTATTATCTACTTTTTATTTAATTAAAATTTTATTTATTTTAAATTTTGTGTATTTAATGTTAGTTTTTATTTGATAATTTTAAAGTTTATGTAATTATTAATTATTCTTTGAAATATCAATATTACTATTAGTTTGATATGGTGTGAAAATGGAATATCCCTGGGTGACAATCTTGATGATTATAAATTGTTTAGTCAATGTTGAATTAATATTTTTAGTATGTTTTTTCATTTTTTGTTTTAAATAATTTATTTTATAACATAAGATAATTATGAATTTGTTTGATAGGTTTTTTTTTTAAATGAGTTTATTGGTTTATTTTTTTCATATGTATTTTACATGTGTACAATATGTTAGATCTAAGAATTTTGTGATTTATAATGTAGACAATGTTGGATTAATCACATATTTAGGGTTTGGTCAAAATTTAAAACTATTATTAAGATTTGATGAACCACATTAGATGGTTCGAATCGTCGACCAAATCCTAAAGATGTGATTCATGTGTACAACATATCATAACATTTATGGATGACATCTGTAAACCACAGTTAAGTACTATGGATGACATCTGTATACCACAATTATGTGCTCTTATACGAAATCCACGAATTTTGAATTTCTTGTTGGTCGTTGAACACACGTCCTCCCTTGGACAACCCACAACAAAATTTCTTGGTGGGTCGTTGAACGCATGTCCTTCCTGTTATAGAGAATTTATAAATAATAATCATGGTCGTGAATGATTCCGGTTGTGTCAACGGTGGCGAATGTGCTGGAATCTGGAGATTTGGAAGGGTATTTCCATTCTCAGCTTACTGTGTTGGATGCCATGAAAATGGAGGAGCGTGAAACAATTTTCTACTGCACATTTTCTTTGGTTTCTCAACAGGCAGTAGCTTCCCAGGCTGCCCGATTTCAAACTGTCAATGAGGCATGTCCATAATTTGCAGTAGATCTAATTTATATATATATATAAAAAAAAATGTAAGGTGCTACTATTTTTATTTCCATGATTTGATCAGTACCGCTTTAGACTATAAGAGGTCCCTCCTAGGTGCTCCTACTATACCTCTGAGCTGTGCAATTTTAACATCATAAAAATCCAGTAAAATGCCACTTTTTAAGGTTCTTATTTGTTGTAAATATTAGCTACTTTGCAAGTTTATAATAGTTTTTGTTTGGGAAAGGCTAGAACCAAGCATGGTCAGGTTGAGACCGTCGCTCAATTTAGGATTGAATTTTTCTCACACGTTGTTCTTTCCATGGCACTGAATTCTGTCTTCATGGCTAAAACATATTTTAAATTAACTATTATCATTGATGAAATAATTTTGTGAGAATAATGCAGAAATAGAATTAGTTGTGAGTGGTTGAACGAGAGGGTGTAATTAGGAATTGGTTGCACATATTCAGGTTTGTTTCCTCGTTTTCAGGAGGATTAGGTGAGTGCAGTTCCCTATATAAGTGTGATGTAATTGAGAAATTGAATTCATTGTGTTGAGTGAGCTTGTCTCACGTTTGCTGGTGTTTTTAGCTGTGTTTGTTTTGTTAATTTTGGTATCGGAGCTGTGCGTTTGGGTATTGGAGTAGAAACTCCGCTTTCGAAACCCAGTTTGTGTGTTGTGCAATCCAGAAGCAATCCGGAAGAACGATGTTCATGTCAGCGACCCCCTTATGCTTGCTGTGCGTGGCGTTTTTGCTGAGGGAGAATTCACTCTTTGCCAGAAGTCGAGTTTCCTGCCCCTGCTCGAGTTTACTGCCAGAAGTAAGTAACATTTCGTGGAACTTGCAAACGTTGTTGCTATCGAGCGCGTGCATTAAAATACAGCAGTAAGCACTGTCATTTGGTGCATTTTGGTCCGTTTTTTACAGCAGTAAGCACTATCAGTTGGTGCATTTTTTCAAGCGTGAAGGTACTAATCGCCGCAGCAAGCGTGGTGTTTGCCCACGGAGGTTTATGCAGCATTGGTGCTGCGTGGTGTTTTGCATTGGTGTGAGCAGAACTGCAGCAATCGACCCCTGAGCAGCAAAGAAGTTTGAAGACGACCTGTTCAATTTGTGATTACGAAGTACTGAACTCGACTTGCTCGAGCAGCAGCAAAGAAAAATCGGTCTTTTGACTTCAAATCACGTTTTTTTTAAAATCTGAAGCCGAAGCTTGAATTGAAATCGAACTTTGAACAAGTTTTTTTTAAACGCTGTCAGCAAATTATTTAAAGTGTTTTTTATTTGTTATGCGTTGAGTTTCCTGCCCAAAGAGCGTTCATATCTGCATTTTTCAGCGTTGGGGCTTACGGCTTTCGGGCCCCCGGATGTTGCTGTTCGGGCCAGATTAAAAGAAACTGCGTTGGATTGGTATTAAATTGGTGCGTGGAGTGTTTTTTTTTTTAAAGATTGCACAGCATTGCGTGAAGCACTGATCGCTCACGGTATTGTGTGTTATTGCCAGAGTTGTTAATTGCAGCCCCCCACATGTGCGTTTGTTTTGAGTTGAACAAATTCATATAGCAAGTTTGCAAGTTTTGTTTGAAGTTTTTTTTTTTAAAAAAAAAAAATCAAACTAAATAGAGTGTGTAAGAAGCTTGCAATTTTTTTGAATTTGGTCATTGGTGGAGAAATGGCTAATCCCCTTGCAGATTCATATTTAAATGAGTCTTCAAAACTTGATGGAGAAAATTATGTAAACTGGAAATTTAAGCTCATAACTGTACTGGAGGCATACAATCTCTGGACGATTGTCAAAGGTGACGAGCCCAAGCCTCAACCTCCTGCTGCCACTCAAGATTGGGAGAAGCGTGAAATGAAAGCAAGGGTGCTGCTACGCATGTCAGTGAAGGACAATATTATTCCTCACATTCGGGATTGTGAAACTTCAAAGGCGACATGGGACACTCTCAAAGGTTTGTATGAAACTACTAATGCAAACCGTATTTTATTTTTAAAAACAAAGCTGCTATCTATTAAAATGGAAGCCAATGAGAGCATTAGCAATTTTGTGTCCCGAATTAAAGACTTGAGTGATAAGCTTGGTGATATTGGTGAAAAGGTTTCTAGTACAGACTTGGTAACTGTTGCTTTAAAGGGGTTAGTCCCAGACTATAAAGTCTTTATTTCAGCTCTCTGAGCTAGACCGACACCTCCTACATTTGAAGAATTGGCTGGCATTCTTCTTCAAGAAGAAGAGCGAATGAAAAATTTTGAACTGGAGTCAAATGGTTCTGATTTGGCTTTGACTGCAAGAGGCAAAAGACCATTCCGTGGGAGACCATGGGACAGGAACAGAGGCCGGTTTCAAGCAAAACAGAAAGGTATGGCACCTCCTGATTCTTATGTTAAGAGGAACATTGAATGTGATTATTGTGGAAAACCTGGACATCTGGCTAAAGATTGCTATAGGAGAAAGAATAATGAATCAAATCAAAGACATAGAAGGCATAATGGAAATTACATAAATAGAGACACATCAGTGAATGATGGATTTAAAAATCTTAAGTTATTTCTTTCTGATGCTGCATTGTCTGCTGAAACTGATGATGAGAATGCATGGTTCATCGATTCTGGTGCATCGGCACACATGACTTGTAATAAAGAATGGTATGATAAATATTATGAGAAATCTGATGGTACACACATTTACCTAGGAGATGACAGGTCACTTAAAGTTCAAGGCTATGGTATAATAAATGTGTACTTACCTAATGGACAAATGCGACAGATTCATAATGTGATGTATGTACCTGCTCTCAAAAAGAATTTGATATCTGTTTCCACTATCACTGATAATCATTTAAAAGTTGAATTTGGTAAATTGGGGTGTATAGTGAAAGATGTTCAGGACCACTACAGGGTTGTTTCTACAGGTACCAGGGTTGGAGGATTATACAGATTGGATGTGACAGTGAAGCGCCATGCTGCATTGACATCCAAAGAGACATCGACTGCAGAATTATGGCATCACAGGTATGGGCACCTAAATTACAATGATTTATCGTTGTTGCAAAGGAAATCAATGGTTGAAGGTCTTCCTGTTATGAAGTGTGAACATTTACCATGTGAAGCTTGTGCACTTGGTAAGCAGCATAGAGAAGAGTTTCCTGTGCATACTGAGAAACGAAAGTATGATATACTTGAATTAATTCACACTGATGTATGTGGACCTATGCAAACTAGGTCTCTTGGTGGTGCTTCATACTTTGTTATTTTTATTGATGATAAATCTAGGTATACCTGGGTCTATTTCATTAGAAGGAAAAGTGACATATTTGAGTATTTTAAAGAGTTTCGAACTATGGTTGAAAAACAAATAGGAAAGTGCATTAAAATACTCAGATCTGATCAAGGGGGTGAATATAAGTCAAAAGCATTTAACACCTATTGTAAATCTAATGGAATTCAACAACAGTTCACAGTGCCACATACCCCTCAGCAAAATGGTGTTGCTGAGCGATGGAATAGAACCTTGGTGAAATCTGCTCGTAGTATGCTGCAAGGTAAGAACATCTCTAATGGTTTCTGGGCAGAAGCCATTAACACTGCTGTTTATCTGAAGAATCGATGTCCCACTAAGCAATTAGTTTTTCAGACTCCTTTTGAGGTTCTTCATGGTTATAAACCTGATGTGAGTCATTTCAGAGTCTTTGGATGTACTGCTTTTGCTCATATTCCTAAGGCTAACAGAAGGAAACTTGATGCCAAGTCGATCAAGTGTGTTTTTATTGGATATTGTGCGGATCAGAAAGACTATAAATTGTTTGATCCAAGTTCTCATAAACTATTTGCAAGTCGTGATGTGCTATTTCATGAGCAGGCTGATAAAAGTAATACAATGAATGATGCATGGCATATATCTAATGATGCACATGTCAAGCTTGATACTTTGATTAAGCAGGAACAGGAACAGGTACAGGTACAGGTACAGGATCAGGATGAAAGCAGCAGTATGAGCACATCTAGCAGCAGTGAGTCATCACAAGGGGGTGATTCACCTCAAAGCCGATGAATCATGGATGGAACACCCACAGGCATTGAAGCACCAAGAAGGTCGTCCCGACAGACTCAGCTTCCTGCAAGGTATAGAGACTATGCCTTAATGTCTAATATAATGAATGCTGAAGAACCAATTGATTATGAGCAGGCTAAACAACATGAACCATGGATTAATGCTATGAATGATGAGTATGCTTCTCTTATGAAAAATCAAACATGGGAATTAGTGGAACTTCCTGAAAATAAAGTTCCAATTGGAAGCAAATGGTTGTACAAATCGAAATTTAAAGTAGATGGTACAATTGATAAATTTAAGGCAAGATTAGTAGCAAAAGGATATGTTCAAAAGGAGGGAATTGATTATGAAGACACTTTTGCACCAGTAGCTAAGTTGAATACAATTAGATTACTGATTGCCTTAGCCACAAAACATAATTGGAATATACATTAATTGGATGTCAAATCTGCTTTTCTAAATGGTGATTTAAAGGAAGAAGTTTATTTGGTTCAACCTGAAGGGTTTGTCAAACAGGGACAGGAGCATCTGGTGTGCAGGTTAAGAAAGGCATTGTATGGTTTGAAACAGGCACCGAGATCATGGTATGTAAAGATTGATACCTTCTTTCTTCAGAATGGATTTGTGAAAAGCAAAAATGATCCTAACTTGTATGTTAAGAAAGATGAAAAAGGAAATGTTGCTTTAATATCTTTGTATGTGGATGATCTCATTATAACAGGCAGTGCTCACAAGTTAATTGAAGAAATTAAAGTTCAGCTGTCACAGGAATTTGAAATGAAAGATTTGGGTGAATTGCATTACTGTTTAGGAATTGAGGTATGGAGAGAGCCTGGTAAAACTTTGATCACTCAAAGCAAATATACAAAGGAGATTCTTAAAAAGTTCAATATGACAGATTGCAAATCTATGTCAACTCCCTTAGAACAGAATGCAAAGTTGTACAAAGAAGATGGAACAAAAGAGGCAGATGGAACATTATATCGTCAGCTAGTGGGAAGTTTGAACTATCTCACCACTACCAGACCAGACATTGCATACTCAGTCAGTATCCTTAGTCAATTCATGGCTAAGCCTTCAGGAAATCACTGGAATGCTGAAAAGAAAGTTCTCCGATACTTAAAGGGAACAGTGAATTTAGGTATTATGTATACTGATGAATCTGATGTTGCACTGACAGGTTTTTCTGATTCAGATTGGGCAGGAAATCCAGATGACAGACGATCTACCTCTGGCTATGCATTTCATATTGGATCAGGGGTCATATCTTGGAGTAGTAAGAAACAGCCAACTGTTTCTTTATCATCAACAGAATCAGAGTACAAAGCTTTGACCCATGCCACCTGTGAAGCTATTTGGTTGTGGAGAATTCTTGCAGATCTTGAAGAAGCACAAAGTGGTTCAACATGTATCAATTGTGATAATCAGAGTGCTATCAAATTAGCACATAATCCAGTTTACCATGCTAGAACAAAACACGTTGAGTTACAGTACCACTTTGTACGTGAGAAAATTGAGTCAAATGAAATTGAATTGATATTTTGTAACACCAAGGATAATGTGGCTGATATATTTACTAAGCCCCTTGGTAAAATCAAATTTGAAGTGTTTAGAAGTCAGTTAGGTATTGTAGAAAATCCATTTCTCCATTAAGGGAGGATGTGAGAATAATGCAGAAATAGAATTAGTTGTGAGTGGTTGAATGAGAGGGTGTAATTAGGAATTGGTTGCACATATTCAGGTTTGTTTCCTCGTTTTCAGGAGGATTAGGTGAGTGCAGTTCCCTATATAAGTGTGATGTAATTGAGCAATTGAATTCATTGTGTTGAGTGAGCTTGTCTCACGTTTGCTGGTGTTTTTAGCTGTGTTTGTTTTGTTAATTAATTTTGCATTGTCGGCCTTTGTAAGTCATAGAATTTTTGATGTATTTGTCTGCATTAACATTTATTTATTCCAAATTGAAAATACCAATAATTTTATGTATATGTTTTCGACATTTTCAATTTGTTCTATGCAAACTAACCACTATATTAAAAGTACATTAATTTTACATCTGTTTTTCTTTGTTTTCCATATTTGTTTGTTCGAGTCCTTTGTATCAACTCTTCATTGTTTTATTGAACTATATATTTACAGTTCTTTCAATTTAAAAATATGTTGTACAATATAATTTATCAAGAATGAATTCAAGAATGCTGAATAGGGAAAGTGACATATGAAGTTTGTGTGCCAACATGGGGTGACAATTTTTGTGCTGATTATATCTATAATGTGTGGTTCCTGAATGTCTATACCTAAAATGGTCGATATGAAAATGGTGCTATTGCTCGAAATACTTTTCGTCTAACTGTACAATGTTATAGTTGAAAGAAGCACATGGAGCAACAAGTTTTGTGCTGATTATATCTATCATGTGCAATTCCCAAATATCTATACATAAAATGTTTGATATGCAGATGATGTTCTTGGTCGAAATACTTTTCGTCTAACTGTACAATGTTGTAGTTGAGAGAAGCACACTCGTTGCAATTGAAGTTACTAAGAACCCATGTGGTTGTGGCAAATGATGTGAGAGTCATCAGAATTGAGAATAGGAATAGGTATGGACAATGGTCCACCAAAATTTTCAACTAAATTTATTACTTTATTTACATACTCACATGGTCTTATTAATTTTAAATGCTAAATTCATTATTTTTTTATATGCCCATTTGGTGTAATTAATTTTAAAGGCTACATCCAATTAAAGTATCTAATATTTTAATAGAAATAATATCTCCTTGTTTATGTGGCATTATTTGGTTTCTTATTGGAAGAACTTTGTAAATTGGAATCGCCATGCTCTCTAACACCTACAAAAGTTGAAACAATATTAACAATATATTGCATTTCTATCTATAACCCTTGAGATGTACAAAGATTATTTTCATTTGTTAAGTATTGTTGTCGCACAAAATGTCCACGCACCGCGACAACGGCTCAGATTGGGGGTTGTCAACCTGATCCCCAATTTCTCTATCTAAGTTGTGTCTTTGCAAGCGAAGGGAGGTAGGCCCTAACGAAAATGAAGAAGGGGAACTAGTTGGAAACCAACCAATTCAGGAGACATAGTTAAAGTGACCAAATACTTGTTAAGATTAACGAGATTATATAGATTCAATCAGAATTGAAGTTTAAAACCAGTGCTTTGTGGAGTCAAAATATCCCGTTATAAATTTAAGATCAAGTAATTGATATGTAACTACTGCTATGAAAATCAATCAACCACAATGATATTCAATAAAACACCCTCACAAATACGAATTAAAAATGTTCAATAAAGATATGTAATTTATCATCAATTGAAATATTTCCAAAGTTGACTTAAACAATTAATTACCGGTTTCAAATAATTTAAAATCACAATTAAAGCTCATCAATCACAGCTAAGCATAAAAATACTTTGAACCAACAATTTAAATTCGAAAATATTATCATGAAGGAACCATCAAATTTAAATGCCAAATATCTCCAATATTTCTGAATTTATGATATTCCAAATAATTCCAATTTCGGAAATCTATAGTCAAACTTTAGATAGAAATAAATTTGAAGCTCACCTTGACTATGTAAAATTTTTAATTTTTTAAATTTCTTATATTTTCTATATTTTCTTTTAAATCTAAAGTTGATAAAACTAAAACCAAAATGTATATATAACTAAAGCTAAAGTCCAAAAAGTTGAGAATTTTTTGAATTTTTTTATTATTTAAAGTTCCTAAAAGATAAAAAAAAAATAAAAAAAAATCAAATCCTAAATTTAAACTAGACATGACAAACTCAACAAAATCGAAAGTTTAAAAAGTGTTAGTTTTTTTTTTGTTTTTTTTTTTGATATTTTTCCTAAGTCTAAAAATCAAATCTAAAAGTTTAAATTTAACAATACCTAAACTAAGAGAACTAAATGAAAAGTAAAAAGTCAAAGGTCTAAAATTAAAATCTAAAGCTACAATGAACCTTCGGAAAATAAAAAAAATGATATGATAAACAAAATTTATGTGGAGTACTTGTGCAGGTCAAGCGTAAGGAATGCGGATGAAGGATATTGCAGTCGCCAGTAAGGATATTTGGGAATGGACTGAGGTAGCGTGAATGCGGTGAATGGAGGCTGCGAATAAGTGGAATCGAGGGGTGAGTGGAAGGGACAACGTGCAGGAGCATGGACAGAAAGGATGAAGGCTATGGATTCATGGAAATCTGCCGGAAGGGAGAGCTGACGAAAATGGTAGTAGTTGAGAGGGATTGCGAGGAGGTTGAAGGGAGTAGCCACATATGGGAAGGCAGCATGGAGGAGAAGGAGCCGACTGCGAACAACGTGGAGCAACAACACAGGAGATGGGTAGCGTGAAAGATATCGAAACTGCGTGAGGGTGCGGATCTGACGGCAGGGATAGCAACTGATGTGGATGGAGAAATGCAAGAATGGTTGTCGACAGGGATGGCCACTCGAAAAAAAATGAAGACTGGCAGCGCAGATAAATGAAAGAAGGAGCATCGTATAGGAGTGAAGCTACAGGAAAACCGTACAGTTCATACGAATAGTGTGAAGGGTTTTTAAGGCAGCGAATGAAGGAGAAGCGTGGGAGATGTACCTGAGGAATAGCATCAGATGAATACGCACAATAGGAATGATGGCAGAGGAATGCAGATAGCTGATGCATAAGATTCAAAAATTTTTCCTTGCCCAGAAATTAGCGAACTCAGGTTTAAAAAATCAGATTTCAACTAAATAAATGCACCTGCAGACAATATCCCTCCTAGATCTGCAAACAAAACTGATCCTGAGGCCATATCTTACCCTTTAGGGCCTAGATCTGGCTTAGATTTGAAAAATCTCCCTTTAGAATCTGCACAGAACAAGAAACCAGCAAACCCAGAAAAACAGTATATGTACAAAGTAAAAACAAACCTCAAAAATTCTAGTGAATTAAAATAAAAATAAGCGGGATTTACACTGCTATTTTACAAATCAGAGGCCCTCATGGCCAGATTTAAACCATTCAGCACAATTCAGAAAATAAAAATTAAGAGAAAGGCACAAACCCAATAAAGAACCCTACAAAAAACAGAATTTAAGATAAGCCCGGGGAATTAGATTCAGAGGGCTCTTCAGATCTTATTTCCTTGGGAGTCAGCTGGTCCAAACTAGAACTTCCCCAAACGCCCATTTATAAATCCGAAATATTTCTGCAAACATAAAGTTAAAGTGTCAAATTAATAGAGAAATAGTGATAAAACATAAAAATTTTATGAGGTGGAGATAACTGTCAACTCGATCTAATTAATATTTTTACCTTAGATCTAGTAACCCAAGCAAGATACATGTACATTAGATTACTCTACAAGAGCCATTAATCAACAATCCATTAAAATAATCACCAACAGAATTTTAAGAACAAGTTTACCATAAAATACTGAAGAGGAACACCACCATCAGAATAAAACCCCAAAGTCTTTGCTTATATTATTCCAGAAAAATATTACAGGAGAGCTTCAAGAGCGAGTGCACGATTCAGAGATCGGATGACTAAAAACCTGACAAAGACCTCTAATTTATAAAATAAAATTTCCAATGGCTATTTCGGTTGATCCATGTCAAAGTAATCTCGACCATCGAAAATATTTAATCATCTTTTAATCTGGACCGTCAAAATTATAATTTTGAGGAAATTCGAATTTATCATTTAATTACATTTTAATTAACTCAAAAATAATATTTTTGAGTTAATTACTTCAAAATTTTGACTTTGACTTAACCCCCAAGGCCCAAGGGTCCAAAATTTCTTGAAATTCTCAATATTCCCTTGGCCTGGGACCTTTAATAAAATATTTTTAAGGACCCACGAATTTTGTCTTTGAACAATTTTAACTCACCTAGGACTTAGAATTAATTAAATTTCTGGCTTAGGATTTTTAATTAATTTGGCCAAAAAAATTAATTAATTGACTGAGAGGGGATTTGATTATTTTTCCAACTCTCTTTACATAAGATAAATACATTTAGACACATAAAGGGGGAATAACCATTCGTATAGACCCTCAAATAGTTACCCAATTCGGCGACTCAAAACATGATTCAATAGACCTAGAAATTTGTAATAAAATGTTCTAGCCAATTAACTAGGATCATTCCCAAATTACTTTACAACGACTCGATAGAAAGCACTAGGCCTCACTTAGCATCGTGACGACAAAATCCACCCTAGCTTTGGGGTGAGGCTGGAGGGAAAAACTTTGCCGATCACTTGTGTCGAGAAACACAAATGAATCAGTGAGACAAAAAACCTCCTAGGATAGAAGTCATCACCAAAATAATAGGCTTACCTAGGTTGTTACATACATCATGGTATTACTTAGATTATTTACATCATAAATATGCAGAATGGGTTTACATCGTTTATAAAACTACCAACTGATGATGGAATCTGAATTTCGCGAACACGTCGAACATAATGAATCCCATTTGAAAAAATGGGGGTGTACTGCTATGGGGTCGTTGACAAAGTGTGGTCAACAAGTACCATCATTATGTGGCATTTTTTGGTTTCTAACTTTGTAAATTGGAATCACCACGTTCTCTAACACCTCCAAAAGTTGAAACAAAATTAACAATATATTGTTTCTTTATCTATAACCCTTGAGATGTTAAGAGATGATTTGGATTTTTAAAATACCATTGTAGATTTCTAGAATGAACATAACAAAGTAAAAGTGGATGTTTTCTTATGTAGAACCTCATTTTCCCAATAAGGGCGGTGATGATGAGGTGCATATTTTAACTTTTCAATGTAGATTTGAGATAAGGAGGCCTTGAGGAAATTTATATTAAGGACTTCATCATTGCCATGTCAAATAACATGGGAATGGGGAAAGCATTATTCTTTATAAAAAATGACATAATTTGTTTTTTTGGTTTTTTGGGTCATGGGCTATGTTTTTTTTTGTTGAGGTGCATATTTTAACTTTTCAATGTAAATTTGAGATAAGGAGGCCTTGAGGAAATCAATATTAAGGACTTCATCATTTCCATGTCGAATAGCATGGGAAGGGGGGAAGTTTTATTCTTTATAAAAAAATGACATAATTTATTTTTTTGCTTTTTGGGGTCATGGGCTATGTTTTTTTGTTTACTATTAAATAATGGTGAAAATATAAAACCTATGTAAGAGATTTTCAAATGTTTCCCATCCATAATGGTAAACAATAAGGGTGTCTTTGATTTTGAGTGGAAATATGTTCCACTTACCTTTAAAGTGACAAATTGTTTTTTTGGCAATATAGAAAATTAGGTGAATACTATACTAGAGAGTTCATACAAAAGCTCCACGCATCTGCAAAATGTTTTTCATATCCCAAATCAAATAAAAAACACTCTTTGATTTGTGGTAAGGATTTTTCAAAGGTATTTAATTTGGGTTAAAAAAATGGGTTGTGGGATTTTTTTGGTTGAATACTAAAAATATTTAATTTGTTTTTTTGGGTCATGGTCTATGTTTTTTGGTTTACTATTAAATAATAATAAAAGATAAAACCTAGGTAAATGATTTCCAAATGATGCCCATCAGTGTTGCCTATCCATAATTGTAAAAAATAATGGTGTCTTTGCTTATGAGTAGAAATATGTTCTACTTACCTTTGGAGTGAAAATTTCTTTTGTTGATAGTGTAAAACATTAGGTGAATACCATACTAGAGTTTTCATACAAAAGCTCCATGCATCTGTGGGTCCATTAGATGATGTAGAATTATATAAGTTTCCATTGCTTGCCATATAAGAACCATCCTTTGAATAGTTTCCACATCTTATATTGTAGGTGACAAGAAAATCTCATTTCACATTAATAAGAAAAGTGTGCATATGACACCATAACCTATTTAATATGTATAGACAAACTATGGACTTTCATCGTCTCTATACTTCAAATATTATTTTAATTGTGTATTACCAACTTAACACAAACACACTAAAAAACCTAAATCTAATACAACAATTATTATTTCAAACCAAAGTACAAATTTTCCAATTCAAAAATTCCAATATCAATATTAGTTTAGATCCGTTACATGCAATGGTTTGCGTCAGGGGCTTAAAGATTTTGAAACGTTTTTAAAGTCAATGGATCATGTGCTAAAAGAGTTTTAAAGTCAATGTATCAATAGCTTAAAGATTCTCCAAGAGAAAATGAATCATATCCAAGACATGTTATACATTACCTCCCATCCTTTTCCCGCTTTGCCTCCCATCCTTTTTCCAAAACCATTCTTTGGAATTTGTCCTCCCATTTGTTTTCCAATCCCATTTCTTGGAATTTGTCCCCCACCAAAGTTGAAAGACATGCAATATATCATGGCCCAACAATAAATTGTACTCATCTGACTTGTAGCTAAGTATTTCATGGTTGAAGGTAGTTCATGGCTTTAAGAGAAGACTTCATGTTTTTAGGCACTTACCTATAGCTAAGGGTTGAATAACCCTAGCCAAGTCATAGGCTCATAGCCCCAACGAGAATGATATAGATGCAAATGAATTTAATAAAATAGACTAAGGATGATGGGATTTGGTCATGAGATAGAAGAAATAGAAACGAGACCCAAATGAAATAAATTTACCTCCCAAGAACCTATTAAGTGATTGTTAATTAGAAATTAGAAATATAATTATATCTAAATAACTAAAAAAATTCATAAAATCTAGTGTAAATAGATTTTTCTAACTAATGATAAATATATTAAACCTCTTTGATTTTGGAGAAGTGTCATAGTGAAAATGAAATATTGCCAAAATATAACAGAGCTCATAGAGCTCGAGGGATGCTCACACATGACAGCCAAGCTATCCACAGATCCAATAAAGGGGCCCAGTTCGAAAGATGCAATAAAAGTCCAAGATGGGTTGTATCACTCAATAAACCAAATTCTCTGCCTGCTTTCTTCTCCCACATTTTCTATGGTGGTGGATAGTCATTGTCATACTCCTTTTACTTGTTTATGAAAAAAAAAAGTATTGAGGATTATTGGGTGCTACTTATATGTGCATTGCAACTTGCCACCGACATTCTTTTAAATTTTAGAACGTGCTTCACGAAAAATATTGATCAATCCCATCATCAATATTGGCATCTTTTGAAGGTTAGCATGGTTCGATATTTTTTTTTATATAAGAGTAGGAAACTCCCTGTCAAGGGAGTGTAGTTGTATGGTGGGGGCATGAAAAAAATTGAGCAATCCCATCATCAATATTGGCATCTTTTCAAGGTTCGCATGGTTCGATATTTATTTTTATACAAGAGTAGGAAACTCCTTGTCAAGGGAGTGTGGTTGTATGGTGGGGGCAGTGGGTTCACTTATAATTATTTTATTAAAAGTATAAGTAGATTTTATAATTTAATTATACTTTTAGTAAAATTAAAATTATATTCTATCATTTAAATGCAATAATAAATTCTATTCTCTAAAATCAAAGAGCGTACCATAGAAATAGGAATGTAGGGTGAGGATTGTCTTTAATCTATGAATTCATTAAAGTGAATAAATCAAAGAGCGTACAATAGAAATAGAAATATAAATGCAAAGAAATGCAGGGTGAGGATGGTCTTTAATCTATGAATTCATTAAAGTGAATAAATCAAAGAGCGTACAATAGAAATAGAAATAGAAATGCATGGAGAGGATCTTCTTTAATCTATGAATTCATTAAAGTGAATTTTCCTGGAAACTATCTCAAACTTTAATGAAAATGAAATTTTCATTCTCGTTTTAGATAATCTTTTATACAATGTAATGTCATTATGAGGAGATGGAATGGCCCCGAGGGAAAAAAAACGTAATGGAATATTATTAGTAACCTAAAGGAAAATAATCTCATGCATAAAATATTAAACTCTACGATTTATATTATAAATCATATAAATCTTATTTTCATAGATCTTAAAATTATAAACCTGATGTATTAATATTATAAACATAAATAATATTACTAAAACCTAAATACTATAAATTTAAGGGATTAATATTATGAACTTGAGAGAAAATATACTCAGTGGAACATTATTATTGACCCAAGCAAAAATAAGCTTAAGGGAAAATTATTAAACCCTAGGATTTATATTATAAACCCTACAATTATAAACCTAAGGGATTAATAAAAGTTTAATGGTTAACTTTTTTTTCCCATGAAAAAATCATAATTTTATTAATGAAAATAAAATTACATGTAGCATAAGTTGAAAGAGTGTCCATCAACTAGTGATGACTCATGATCAAAGTACATACATGAGAAAATAAAAATACATATGTGGAGAAAATTTAAGTTTTTCTCCATTTCTTCTTCTCAACCTTTCGCCAATCAACTTGTGATGGCATGGAAGAGACAAGGGCGAGCTGATTTTCAACTGTTGGTGCTCCATTGTCCTTGTATCAGTCAAATTTTTCTGATGTATGATGTCATTTATTCCCACAGTTGTCCAAACCCTCTCATTTCATAGCAGACTGTTACGGGGAAATATGTAGATAAAATGGATCTTGTGAATCCTTTCCTTGTACATCCGGTTTATTTGTTGTATGATTTTTCTCATTGGGAATGGGCTCTTCCTCTTCTTCTTCTGCTTCCTCCTCCGGCCCAGATGGGGGAAATTGCCACCCTTTTGGCAGTTTTCCAACCTTCTTCTTCTTCTTTTCGGTTTTCTTTCTTGGCATCAGGGCATATGTTTTGTAAATGACTGATCTGCTGGAAAATTCTACATCTGAAAGCAGTTTTTTCATAGTCTAGGTGTTGCGTCCAATTTCACTAATTTTGTATCAGTTGGATGCATTCCGGTAATCCTTTTCTAAGATCTACTTCCACACAAATGTTTGTGAAAGTGTATATTCTCTACTCCAATCATTGTGTATCCATTTTATTGTATCTCCCAATATGTTCCCAATACCTTCTAAGATGCGTTCATTCCAGAAGTGAAGAGGAAGATTGTACATCCTCACCCAAACCGACATTCTAGCAACAACCATAGTGGTTTCATCAAAATCCGGAAACCATGGAGTAATGAAGAGAATAGTGGATCCCCAGAACCATGGTCCATCTTGGATTATTATATATCTGGCCTCCTATGATTGAAATTTGAAAATAAAGAAACCTTTGGAACATAAATGAATATCATTGTTTGTGGTCCAGTTTGTGAAAATATAATGAAAGAGCTCCATTGGTTTAGGCCAAAAACAGTTGAACCGGTATATAATTGTGTGTGATTCATATGTAGTACAATTCTCATCTATTTTTGGTATGTCTATGGTCAGTTCTTGTGTATGGTGTTAGCCACCTATAATATTTTTTCAAAGAAAACAGGTGGCTAAATATGTTTCTAAGTCTTCAGGAGAAATATTTCCTTTGTAAATCTATCATTCTTGATGCCTCCATGTGTTTTCTATCCTTAAGAATTATCTTCACTGCTGTTTCCATTAATGAACCCTATTTTTTATGAAAGAAACTGTTTTCAATGGCCTCCATCTTCCCCATTTTCCCTCATTCATACTTCATTTTCATTCATTCCCTTCATAAATTCCCCTTGATAAGGTTTAAAACCTATTTCTTAACCTTATCGGCCCCCCTCAAAACCTTCAATTTGGCCTAAAAATCTGTTTTTAGGCATTAGGGCCTTAATCCCTTTTCGGCCTTAGCCCTAGCCCCTTTTCTGCATGTGACCCGGAGCCATAACCAGGCACTAGCCCTTATCGCTCATCGCAATCGGAGTTTCTTTTCCCCAAATTTTCCTTTATTCTTCCAATCTTCCGATGTGATGAGCCCCTTCTCCTCCAATCCTTCGATCTAATCTTGACTATCGAATCCACAAGAACTGACGGCCGAGATTCAATCGCACTTCACTCTTAGCCCTCCATCATCACACCCGCTCATTTAATCTTGACTGTTGATCTCTCGTCTGATCGCCCGCGCTGCATTGCATATCGCAAACACAGTCTTCCATTTTACTTTCCTCCGATGGCCTGATTCCCCGATTTGATCTTAGCCGTTGAATCCACAAGAACCAACGACCAAGATTGCGTCGTGCTCCGCCCATAAACCTTCACCATCGCACCCACCGATTAATCCCGACCGTTGATCTCCCTTCCAATCCAACGGCTAGCATCCAATCGCATCGCCAATCTTCTTTCCGTCCACCAGGTCCTGAATCATTTCGCCGATGAGATCACAGCCGTCCATTCCCCTCATCCAACGGCTTGCATTGACCTCAGCAATGGACCCTGCATACCTTTTAACCCCGCAGCTTTCAACCCATCACGTTTCTTCCTCACCATCGGATCTGAGGCCCCAGATCCAACAGTCACCATCCAATATCGCATAATTTTTGCACCCAAAGTTTAACGTTTCACAATTGCACAATAAAAATGGTTTTGAGAATCCACGTGGCAATCACTGAATGGAATCGCGATCCAAAAGGCAATATCACCTCCCCCCCATTTCGCCACGCGAAAACCATTCCCAGTTTTCCGCCATACTGCCGCCCTCCGCAATGTTGTCGTTTGTGTTCTTTCCCAGCCGTTGATCTCTGAGATCGGACGGTTCTGTTTTAATCTTGTCGCCATCCATTCTCCATTCTTCTGATCTCCCGAATGACTTCATCGACAAATCGCCACCGTTGATTGTTCTAATCCAACGACTCCTATCCACTGTCGCGCCCAAACCTTCATCTGTACCTGGTTAGCTGCTCTTCCAGGTTTTTCACCCATTTTTCCGCTGCATCCACTTTTTCCCTAAATGCCCCTCCATCTTCCTGAGTCCTCTGAAGCAGCCTTAAGCCTCACGCAGGTTTTAGTTAATTGGTTTGTTTTATGTTTGCAGGTTTAATGGTGGTTCTCGCCAGCTTACCCAACAGTCATAGATAAGTGACCAAAATGTTCCAAGGTGACGATCCTAAGCCTGAATCAATGTGGGAAGGGGACCAGTAGGGTTTTAATTCCATGTTTTTCGATGCATCCTAATCATCGACCCTTACACGAACCCTCCAGTGCCACTGCCACTTGTGCAACCATCAGCAAAGATTTAAAGTGTATCAGAAGGAGATTAAAGGATTAATGCATAATATTGAAGAATTAATGCTTATATCCAATATTTAGAAGGATAAAGGACACAAATAAAGACCCGAAGATGATCAATGAGGCTTAATGAAGCCTGAAGCACAATCAGAGCCAGATCAGTGAAGCGTAAAGGACAGATCAGCAGAGAAGCCTCTACACGCCAAATCAGAGAGGCTATTTACTTTCCATCAACCCATACTACCACCTCCAGTCCTATGTTTCATCAACACAAGGCACAGTTAAGGAATTCAGAGATATTATTGACATATATGCAGCTTAGAAGTAATTGTCAACCTACCAGAGCTTCCAAAGTCAACAAAAACAACAAGAGTACTTCAAAGAACATACCTGAAGTTATTGTCAATCTAACAAAGACTTCTAGACTAGCCTAGAGGTTACCAAACAGTTAATGCAGAGCCATTAAGCATAGTGGAAATTCGAACACTTCCTCCCCTCTGTCTTAATGAATCATTTAAGTTCATATCTACCACAACTCTCCATTCTCACCTATAAGAACTCATTGAAAATACATTGTAAAGGGTTGGGATTTTATTGATTGTTTGAACTGTTATTGAGGGGAAGTAGCTGAGTAGTTTGTAATATAGTAGGCTGGGAAGAGAAGTTTGGACTGTAAAAAGCCACTAGGCTCAAAGTGTGTGACTGGTTTTGCACATCAATTGAACAAGCAGATTCATAGGATCCTGGTCTATATTATTGGTGATGTTTTCCTTACTGTAATTGTCTCCTTTCATGTTTTTTCATACTGTCCATTATTCTCTGATAAAGAACAGCAAGCATAGATTAGGACACACTATTGGAAGTACACTTAATCTCACTGTAAATCTTTATCTTTATGTTTTCCTCTGATTGTGTATTTTAAGGATAATTCTATAGAGTATAACCAGTCAAGAAATGTTGGTGAGCCCATGTCTTGCTGAGTACAACTTGAAACATTGTCCTTGAAAGATATTTTCATTTCATGCTAAGTAAATATTGAACTAGGGAAGTTTATGGTTAGCCATGTCCTCTAGTTTCTTCTCCAATAGTTTGTCTTGAAAGTTTCCTTGTGAGTTGGTGTCAAAAGTAGAGAAGGTTAAAAGTCTTTCTCTGATCTTAGGCCTTACTCTGTGTTTAATCTTAAATGCTTTTTAGTTTCTGAAAGTGGTTATGAGGACTGCTTGATTGTCTCCCTTGAGAGTATGCTGAAAGCAGGTTAAGTTAAAAGTCTTTCCTTAATCTTAAGCTACCCTTTGTGTCTTTATTGAGAGTTTCCTTTGAAGTATGTCGAAAGCAGGATAGGTTAAAAGTCCTTACCTGATCTTAGGCTGCACTTTGGTTTCTTTCTTTCACCTCACTTCTTAATGTTCCATCTCACCACCTATCTAAAGAGATCCTTTGGTATAGATGACTTGCCCTATGGAAACCCTTGGATAGTTGTTATGCGAGTAAACCCTTTTATGACTCCATAGCCCAATGGATTGGCACTTCTCTTGACTTATCTTCCCATTCTGAAACATCCTACTACTTAGTTCCTTCTTCATTTCACATAACCTTCTCAGTTAATGATCTCTAACCAAACAAACAAACAAAAACCCTATGCTTCATAACTAGCCTAATACCTTAATTTGACCTTCAAAGATATATTATTCTTTGCTTTTATAGAGATATCCCTCTCTAGATCCAGGAGGGCTAGATCTTGAGATCCCAAAGTGGTTTGATGTTGTCTTGTCATTTGGTATTGCCAAATCTTCCAAATCACAAGAACCCCAACATAATGGCGACTCTGCTGGGGACGAAGACTAATTAGCCTCGATTTGGTGTAGATTACTGATGGTGGATAGCAACCTGCTTCAAAACATTTTAAACCGTCCACCTGGCGAATCCAGAGTTCCTAAATGACCAAAAGACTCCACTGGTGATAAGTAGGCCTGCTGATTATCTTTGTTTTCACAAGACTCCACTGGGAGACCAGCTTCATCACAACATCATCCATGTTAAAGGAAACTATGAGTATCAGTTTTCTTTGACCAAATTTGTTTGCATCTAAATATTGTCACGTCCGGCTAACTTTCCTTTCTGTCGGTCTAAAATCAGCATAGTGGTTTCTCCACATCCCAGCACAACAAAGACCAAGTCACTTCACTAATGGAAGACTCTAAAAAATTTGCAAAAATTAAGTCAATTTTCATAGCAGAGTGTCATTATATAATATCAAATGACTTGGCATAACTTGAATGGGAGGACCTTCCAAAGGATATCTTTCTTAGCTCAAAATTTAATGCTAGACCCGAGCTGTAGAAAATTTTCTTAGATTTGGTGGTTGAAAGGTATGAAACTGAGATTGAAATGTTGAATTCACAAGAACGATCATACCAATTCAGGGACCCCAGAGCATTTTTGGAGAGTCTCCCTCCCCTTAAGAAAGAAGAA
This sequence comes from Pinus albicaulis, assembly GCA_034641835.2. Lineage (NCBI taxonomy): Eukaryota > Viridiplantae > Streptophyta > Pinopsida > Pinales > Pinaceae > Pinus > Pinus albicaulis. The sequence goes on along the minus strand of CM076577.1, from coordinate 1,377,500,100 downwards.
ATTTCACTGCCTTTTGATGTGCAGGAAAAGGATGATTGGGCCTTCAAGAGCCACACTGAAGATGCAGCGATCAAAGCTGTCAAGGATGTAGATAGCCTACCAGTCATGGAAGGCCTAAAAGAAGAAAGTTTACATCATATGTTCATTGATCCTATGGCAGAATATATGGAGGCCCTGATTAGCTGAAGTTCCCAAGCATTGACCCTTTGCAAGAGCCAGATGTGTCAGGAGTGGTCACCACTGGTGGTGGCCTTGGTTTTGAAGACCCACATTCAAAGTACCCTGTGGTTATCTCTGACAAGCAGTCAGATTTTATACCCTTTTTTGTTACTGCTTAACTGGTTGCACTAGCACTATTGTATCATATAAAACAACAGAGATTTCCAAGTTAGATTAGGGTAGGTAGGAATCTCAATAAAGCTCAACTTGTGAGCATTTAGTTAGTTGTTGATTTTACTTTGAAGCAAAAATTCAAAAAATAAAAAAACATTAAAGAAGAAAGGTTCAAACATGCTCAAATACTGAACCTATGAAGCATTAAAAAGGAATGGCTCTAATCAGATCAAAATCTGAGCCAAAGGTGCAAAAGGGACTAGTTCTAATATGCTCAAAACTTGAACCAGCAAAGAAGAAAAATGATAGCTCTAACAAGTTCAAAATCAGAGCTGAAATGAAGAAAAAAAGGTGACTCTAAAAAGCTCAAAATCTGAGTCACAAGAAGAAGGAAGGATGCTCTTAATTTTCAGAACTTCAAGCCTTCCCAATTTTGTTTTAATTTCTGCAAAGTTTCAATTCATGTGCAATTTGTCTTTATGCCATGGACCCACAGCAAATCAGACAGTCTAATCCTGGTTTGTATGTATTTAAATTTTTGTTTTAGAATGTAGAGAATGAAATCTGCCAGACAGTTTAATCCTGGAAGATATTAGTTTAGGTAGAGAAGCTCTGAGTCCAACTGTTTAATCTGGTCTCATGGAGGAATAAGAGTAGATTTAGAATAGTTTCTTGCTTTCAATTAAAAATGATGATGTGAAAGGTCTGCAAGTCTAAATGCACCTTGAAGAAAAAAGTTTAAGACAGTAGGATGGGTAGGTAGTTGTTGGGGGAAATATTGTTGCTGATATAATGCTTTCACTTATGTAGCAGCTGATCAAAGAAGAAAAGATGGTCAAAGTCATAGACCCTGGCCTACTTCCAAAGATTATATTTGAGATTCTTGACACCTTCAAGAAGATGCCATCCCCATGTGGAGCCATTGTTAGCCACCTATAATATTTTGTCAAAGCAAACAGGTGGCTAAATATGTTTTTGAGTCTTCAAGAGAAACATTTTCTTTGTAAATCTATCATTCTTGAAGCCTCTATGTGTTTTCTATCCTTCAGAATTATCTTCACTGCTATTTCCATTAATGAACCCTGTTGTTTATGAAAGAAACTATTTTAAAGGGCTCCATCTTCCCCATTTTCCCTCATTCATACTTCATTTTCCTTCATTCCCTTCATAAATTCCCTTTGATAAGGTTTAAAACCTCTTTTTTAACCTTATCGGCCCCCCTCAAAACCTTCAATTTGGCCTAAAAAAATATTTTTAGGAATTAAGGCCTTAGCCCTAGCCCCTTTTCGGCATGTGACTCGGAGCCATAACCAGGCGCTAGCCCTTATCGCTCATTGCAATCAAAGTTTCTTTTCCCCGACTTTTCCTTTATTCTTCAATCTTCCAATGCGATGAGCCCCTTCTCGTCCCATCCTTCGATATAATCTCAACTGTCAAATCCACAAGAACTGATGGCCAAGGTTCGATCGCACTTCACTCTTATCCCTCTGTCATCACACCTGCCGATTTAATCCTGACCGTTGATCTCTCGTTCGATCGAACGACCCACGTTACATCGCATATCGCAAACACAGTCTTCCCTTTTTCTTTCCTTCGATGGCCCAATTCCCCAATTTGATCCTGGCCGTTGAATCCACAAGAACCAACGGTTGATATTGTGTCGTGCTTCACCCATAACCCTTCACCATCGCGCCCGCAGACTAATCCCAACCGTTGATCTCCCTTCCGATCCAATGGCCAGCATCCAATCGCATCGCCAATCTTCTTTTCGTCCACCAGGTCCCGAATCATTTCGCCAATGAGATCGCAGCCGTCCATTCCCCTCATCCAACGACTCACATTGACCTCAGCAATGGACCCCGCATACCTTTTAACCCTGCAGCTTTCAACCCATCGTGTTTCTTCCGCACTATCGGATGTGAGGCCCAGATCTAACGGTCACCATCCAATATCACGTAATTTTTGCGCCCAAAGTTTAACGTTTAAAAATTTCACGATAAAAGTGGTTTTGAGGATCCACGTGGCGATCATTGAATGGAATCGCGCTCGAAAAGGCAATACCGCCTCCCCCCCATTTCGTCGCACGAAAACCATTCCTAGTTTTCTACCATACCACCGCCCTCTGCAACGTTGCCATTCGCGTTCTTTCCCAACCGTTGATCTCTGAGATCAGACAGTTCTATTTTAATCTTTCCCCCATCCATTCTCCATTCATTTGATCTCTCGAATGACTTTATCGACAAATCCCCACCGTTGATTGTTCTAATCCAACGGCTTCTATCCACTGTTGCGCCCAAAGCTTCATCTGAACCTGGTTAGCTGCTCTGCCAGGTTTTTCACCCATTTTCTGCTGCATCCACTTTTTCCCTAAATGCCCCCCCATCCTCCTGAGCCCTCTGAAGCAGCCTTAAGCCTCACACAGGCTTTAGTTAATTGGTTTTTTTTATGTTTGCAGGTTTAATGGTGGTTCTCGCCAACTTATCCCATAGTCACAGATAAGTGACCAAAAGGTTCCAGGGTGACGATCCTGAGCCTAAATCAATGCGATAAGGGGACCAGTAGGGTTTTAATTCCATGTTTTTCGATGCATCCTGATCATCGACCTTTACACGAACCCTCCAGCGCCACTGCCACCTGTGCATCCATTAGCAGAGATTTAAAGTGTATTAGAAGGAGATTAAAGGATTAATGCATAATATTGAAGACTTAATGCTTATATCCAATATTTAGAAGGATAAAGGACACAGATAAAGACCCGAAGATGATTAATGAGGATTAATGAAGCCTGAAGCACAATCAGAGCCAGATCAGTGAAGCATAAATGACAGATCAGCAGAGAAGCCTCTACACGCCAAATCAGAGAGGCTAGTTACTTTCCATCGAACCATACTGCCACCTGCAGTCCTATGTTTCATCAACACAAGGCACAATTAAGGTAGTCAGACATATTATTGACATATATTCAGCTCAGAAGTAATTGCCAGCTTACCAGAGCTTCCAAAGTCAACAAAAACAAGAGTACTTCAAAGAACATACCTGAAGTTACTGTTAATCTAACAAAGACTTCTAGAGCCTAAAGGGTACCAAACAGTTAATGCACAGCCATTAAGCAGAGTGGGCATTCAAACACTTCCTCCCCTCTGTCTTAATGAATCATTTAAGTTCATATCTACCACAACTCTCCATTATCACCTATAAGAACTCATTGAAAATACATTGTAAAGGGTTGGGATTTTATTGATTGTTTGAACTGTTATTGAGGGGCAGTAGCTGAGTAGCTTGTAATATAGTAGGCTGGGAAGAGAAATTTGGACTATAAAAAGCCATTGGGCTCAAATTATGTGACTGGTTTTGCACATCAATTGAACACGCATATTCGCAGGATCCTGGTCTATATTATTGGTGATGTTTTCCTTACTGTAATTGTCTCCTTTCATGTTTTTTCATATTGTCCATTATTCCCTGATAAAGAACAACAAGCATAGATTAGGACATACTATTGGAAGTACCCTTAATCTTACTGTAAATATTTATCTTTATGTTTTCCTCTGATTATGTATTTTAAGGATAATTCTATAGAGTATAACCAGTCAAGAAAGTTTGGTGAGCCCATGTCTTGCTGAGTACAACTTGAAACATTGTCCTCGAAAGATATTTTCATTTCATGCTAAGTAAATATTGAACTAGGGAAGTCTATGGTTACCCCTGTCCTCTAGTTTCTTCTCCAACAGTTTGTCTTGAAAGTTTCCATGTGAGTTGGTGTTAAAAGCAGAGAAGGTTAAAAGTCTTTCTCTGATCTTAGGCCTTACTCTGTGTTTAATCTTAAATTTTTTCTACTTTCTGAAAGCGGTTATGAGGACTGCTGGATTGTTTCCCTTGAGAGTATGCTGGAAGCAGGTTAAGTTAAAAGTCTTTCCTTGATCTTAAGCTACCCTTTGTGTGTCTTTATCGAGAGTTTCCTTTCAAGTATGTCAAAAGCAAGATAGGACAGTCCTTACCTCGATCTTAGGCCGCACTTTGTTTCTCTCTTTCACTCTCACTTTAATGTTCCATTCACCACTTCCATCTAAAGAGATCCTTGGTGTTAGCAGATGCTATTTTGCCCTTTGGAAACCTCGGGATAGTTGTTATGCCATAGTAAACCTTTTATGACTTCCATAGCTCAATGGATTACACTTTTACTTATCTTCCCATGCGTCGAAACATCCTACCACTTAGTTCCTTCATTTCACATAACCTTCTAGTTAATGATCTCCAACCAAACAAACAAAATAAACCCTGTGCTTCATAACTAGCCTAATACCTTAATTTGACCTTCAAAGATATATTATTCTTTGGTTTTATAGAGAGATCCCTCTCTGGATCCAGGAGGGCTAGATCCTGAGATCCCAAAGTGGTTTGATGTTGTCTTGTCATTTGGTATTGCCAAATCTGCCAAATCATAGGAACCCCAACATATGGTTCAGTTTCTCTACTATATAGGGGTTCGGGGCGTTGTTGGAAAGTGTAGATGGTGAATTGGTAGTTTTCTCCCCTTGAAAGATGTTCTTGTAGGAGGAGCCTCTATTAATGTGTTCATGTTTCAAGGAGTTGTAGCCCCTTTCTCTCCCAGAACCTTTTGTTTTACCTTGTTCCGCAGCTCCACCTCTCAGATGCAAATTGAGAGTAATGGTAGACCCTCAGTTGATGAAGTGATTCTTCATTGACCAATTATCTTGTAGCAATCTGCCTGCACATATAAGGGATTGTAGATGAAATGGGTATGCAATTGTTAGCCAAATGTTATGTTTCAGTTGTATCACCCAGTATGTATCGTCTACCCAAAATAAAATATTTTTCCCAATATGGGGTCTAATAAAAATTTGAAAATAGGGTGGGGATACCTGTTGTAGAGTGTTTGGGTCCATGTTGTTATCTCCAGTTAGTTCTGATTCTAGAGGCCTAGATGATAGCGAGTTCGATTCAGATCAGTGACTGAGTTGGTTCCAAGGAAATAACTCCCTAGTGCCTCCTAGATGTAGATTTGCAGGTTTTTTCTTGAGGCAGCAGGTCCTGTTTTGTAGCTCCCAAAACACACCTAAGGCCACCACATGCGCCAAGTTGAAATGGCTCGGGACTGGGCAGTTCCAGGCTTATGTTGCTAGCACAGTGGCCACCTGCATGTAGGGGAAAATGGGGAGCCAAACCCCCGTCATGGGTATCTAGTCCAAATGGGAATTCTAGTGCATCGAGTGAAAGTACGAGGTTGTCTCGACAGTGTCTGGAAACCCTATCATGGAAACCCTTCGACGCTCTCGCTCCCTTCTATTAGTTTCCTTCATAACCTAATTTCCGTTGTTCCCATCTTGGTGGCCTTGGAGTAGTGATATATTCCTTTAGTTGTGGGCATGAGGCAGATGGGTCTTTAGAGTGGGGATGCATGTGTCATGCTCTTCTATAGCTTCGACCTTATTTTCCATCTCAGGCCATAGCATATCCATGATAGCAGTGTCGACGTCAGGAGTTGCCTCTTCTCCATTAGATTTGGTCAATGGATGCTTCAGCGCTTCATCTGCACCAGTAACATCCATCATTGTCTCGACCATTGCTAGTGTTTTCTTCGACAGAGCACCTCCATCTTTCCCCTCCTGCAGAATAAGGTTTGCAGTGGTGAGCTTCTTGGCAGAGAAAGGATCCAATTTTCCTCAATTCCTTCGTTTAATGGTTAACTTTATAAAAACAATATTATAAATTTAATATCAAAAACCCCAATATTATAAACCAAATGGATTAATCTTATAAACTTAAGGGAAAATAAAGCCAATGGAATAATATTAAACCCTAGTATCAAACCTGAATTTTGAAACGTCTTAGTAGGCTTACAGTATTGGGTTTAATATTAAGATTAATACTAATGTCTCATTAATATTAAATCCAATTTTAGAAATCCTAGTATTAAACCCAATATTATTAACCCTAATATTCATAAACACTAATATTAAACTCAATTTTATAAATCCTAGTATTAAACTCAATTTTTCCTGATGATGGATCTTGTTCTAGACCCGAAACGTAGGCGTAAAAATGCTCACTGTGGAGATTCCGAACTCAACAACTCAAAACCCCAATATTATTAACCCTAGTATTAAACTCAATATTATAAACTCTAATTTTAAACCGAGTATTATAAAACATAAATTTAAACCTAATATTATGACCATAAAAGTTGATCAATATTCTTGATCATTTATGACTATAATGATTAGCGATAATTGAGCATATTCAACTATGTTTTATCATTATAATATTACAAATATTATTTTTCTAAACATTATTATTATTATATTAATAATATTATAATATTGTTTTCTAATATGAATTTGTTATTATTAATGATATATATTAATATTAATATTTTAAATAACTAATATTAATGTCAAATAATAAACATTAATAAAATTTCATATTAATATTAATAATATTTATGTTAAACTACAAACAATAATATATAATAATAATAATATTAATAATTATTACTTAAAATTTTTTCTAAACATCATGACATTATTAATATTATTTTTTTAAACATTATTAATATTATGTTAATGATGGTATTGATAATATATTCCAATATTAATTTGTTGTTATTAATGATATATATTAATGTCAATATTTTTAATAATATATATATTAATGTTATTATTTTTAATAAGTAATATTAATGTTATATAATAAACATTAATAATATCAATATTGATATTAATAGTATTTATTGTTAAATTATAGACAATAATATATAATAATATTAATCATGTTCATATTGGTTGGTCATGGTTAACTATAATCATGTTAACTATGATTGGCCTTGACACACATTATATATATATATATATATATATATATATATATTTCCTTGGTAGTGTGGGTCCTTACATGACTTCACGTCAAACCTATGGTCTGAGAAACCGTGATCGAGGGGCATCTAAGCTGTCAAAATCACCCGAGGAGTGCACCCGGCCTTGGCCACACCAACCATTATAATGGCTGTTTTATTTTTTTTCCTTTAGTGGAATTGGAACCAGTGACCTTTTCATCACGAGTGTCTTAACAACACACTCTTCACCATCGAACCAAACCCTCTTGACTATATATATATATATATATATATTAAACCCCAATATTAAACTAATATTATAAACCATTATACTAAACCAAACATTATATACATTTAAATTATAAATCCTAATATTAAACAAAATACTTTAAACTCTAATATCAAGCCTAATAGTAAACCCAATATTATAATACCATTATTATAAAGTCTTATATCAAACTCAATATTATGACCATAATGCCTCACCAATATGGTTGACCATAATACTTAACCATTTTTCACCATACAGTTTGATTGTGGTTGGACATATTTAACCAAGTTTTAACCATAGACCACAATGGTTGTTAATAGTTGACCATTATGGGTGACCTTAATAGACATTGGTTTACCATTAAACTAATAAATTTATATACTAGTTGTTTTAAGTGCGATTTTTTGAAAAAATTATATTAATGATGTTACCTTAATAGACATTATAAATATTATATTAATGATGTTTTATTATTATTATTATTATTGCATAAGACTAATTTCTATTATATGGTACGAAAAAAGTACATTCAAGCTTCTTGACTGGGGTTTCTGAATTAGACAACCTCGATTGGAAGGAGATAATTCAAAATTTCAAAAATGGGGCTGCCCCTTGGGGGGAAAACAACCCATAAAGCGTTCCACAAAAATAGATACAGATTCCCCTAATGGGGAAACCAAATTTTAACAGAAAATCCAAGAAACTAAGCTTGTTGTGCAGAAGAAAAGTAAACATAGAGACTATAGTAAGGCATGAAAATATTGGAGAAAGAGGAGCCACGACTCTACAAATTCGGGTCCTTTGCATCCTGGAGCTGCATACCAAGATGTTCTTCCACAATGTAGCACCCGTAGTCAAAGAGGTCGTCTTCCTTCTTGGAGAGCTGAGGATTCAGATCTGGCGTGGAAGTGGAGCGAGCGCCTATGCCTTCTGCCTTGTATGGTTACCTGGCACCTTTGGCTGAGCAGCTACCCCCATTGTCAGAGGTTTCCTCCATGCATTTGACGGGAAGAGCAACCATTTTTCTAAGCAGTAGGGAGGAAGAATGATAGAGAGTGGACTTTTGCGGCAGGGAAAATTTTAAGGATGGAAATTTATCTTAAAATTTATAAACCTTGGAGAATATTACTAGTCCCTAACACACAAATTATAAAATATTTAGTGATATGTTTGAAAAATATTTAAATTTATAATGATTTTATATAGTCTCTATAAAACTTTGGTGATTTTTAAAGCAAAATAATTTTATGATATAAAATTTGGGCTAATCATTTTTAGGAAAAGTAGAAATTGGTGAATCTTTTTTTGGAAAAAAACATAGAAAATTAGCTCACCTGCTAATATTAGCCCCTAAAATTTTCCCTGTTTCGTGGCCTCTTCCTATAACTAGAGCCGAAATTTCTCTACAGAGTCTCCGAAATTCGAATTGAGAGATGGGTTGAAAGGAGCTGAGGGTCAGAGACCTCTGATACTCCATGGCCACTAAGAAAGCCACTATACGCTCCGCCATGGCTGGAATTGGAGGGCGAGAGGGTGAACCTCTGCCTCTTCCCCTACAACAGCACATTCGGTGGTGGCGAGGCATGGTTTCAGTGGAATTCTTGGGATGCAAAGGAGGCAAATGAGAAGAGGAAGAAGGATGAGGAGTGGACTGATGAGAAACATCGTGAAATGAATTTGTAGAGGGTGAATGAACAACGACGTGAGGGGTAGAAGCACAATGGGGACAAACAGAGCATAGAGCAGGAGCTTGCAGAGGAAGCCTGAGGGAAAAACAGAGGGAGGCGTGGGACAAATTTGGGTAAGAGTCGGTGCCATTGCCCATAAAAGGCCAGAGCACTCTACGATACGGACAAGGTAAGATTGAATGCACAGTACGCTAAATTGAATGCCAAGGAATGAACCATGTCAAGAACCAACAAAGCATATTTATGGCTGTCATGCTGGAGGCAGGTGCAACCTCGTGGAGAGGCTATTTGCGAGGTTGTGGAGAGGCCATGTGGCTTGCCAACGAAGCATGTCTAATCACCCACATTCGGGAAATTATATTAATGATGTTACTCATAATATTGTTTCCAATATTAATTTATTATTATTAATTTGTTATTATTAATGATATATATTAACATTATATTTTTAATAATCAATATTAATTTTATATAATAAACATTAATAATATCTCATATCAATAACATTTGTCACATTTCTAATTTTCTCGACTTATTAAGTCACTCTAACTATAGTGATTTTTTTGAGCTTCTTTTCCTTCTTTTTGAGCAAAGAAATAAGATTCTAAAGAATTACAATTAGATTATTCTTCTTCTTGAAGTCCAATAGACATCATTGGTCTTAGTGGACCTCCTCCTCCTCCTCCTCCTCATCATCACCATCATTATCATCACCATCATCATCGTCAAACTTATTTTAAGAAATATCATCGTCATCATCGCCATCGTCGCCACCGCCACCACCACCATCATCATCATCAAATTTATTTTAAAAAGATCACCATCACCATCACCATCACTATCATCATTAAATACCATATTTATTGAAACTTAAAACTTAATATTATTGTTAAATATAATATTAAAAATAAAACATGATATTAAAACCTAAAATTTAATATTGTATTATTATAAATTTAACAATTTATGATTAATGGACAATATGGTTGCATAACACATTTGTTTGGGAATTGACTAAATTTTATTCCATATAACTTTCCCAAGCTCATATGTTTCTTTATGCCTACTTTCTTATTTCTTTAAACGAGTTTATGTTAAGTTGAAATGGATGAATTTCTTACTATACATTATTATTTATTAAATTACAAAATGGTTGAATTTATTTATTTATTTATTATATATAAATAAAGAATGCAAAGAATTAAACATTTAATCAATAATAAGTAAACTCATCCATTGAAAAGTATATTAATATTAAAAATTACTATTAAAACTTAATATCTATTATTATAATATTACAATATTAATATAAATGGAAATATTTGTGATTGAGGAAGGTTTATAGAAAATCAAATATGGTGATATAAAACATACTTATTTGCTACTTGGTAAATGTCTATTCCATATCACCTCACACCAAGGCCATTTTTTTTATGCATAGATTCTTAATTAATATTTATGAATGAATATCTTAAAATTCAATTCATCAATAATAAAGATTATGATTCAAGCATTTCAAGAATTCCTTATTATTGACGAGTTTCCTTATTATTGATGAGGATTCAAGAATTTCATCAATTTATCTGGTTCATGCATTATTGAAATTGACAAATTCTTGATTGTTGAACATTGGCCTCCAAGTTTCAATATTATTATGATTATTTTCATGTTGATCCCAATAAATTTGGAAAATTACATAGTAAATTAGGTGAATCTTGAACCAATTTGTCAATTTAATGTGGAATTGCTTAATTTTTTCCTTGAAATTTTTTAGAATTATTAAGTATACAATGTGCATCCTCATGCATTTTGAAAAATGAATTCAATGCTTAGATAAAGAGGCATGAGAGCATTACATTGTTTGAATTTGTATAGTAAAGAGTTTCATAGTCCACTTGCCAATATTTTATTAAAAAAAAATATGTTACTTGCTCATATATATATATATATATATATATATATATATATATATATATATATATATATATATATATATATATATATATATATATATATATATATAAGAATATGATTATTAATTTTAAATCAAATAAATCTTTTCAAAACCTAATTAAAGAAGAGAGAAGAATCACATGAGATATTTTGAAAATTCAAAAGGAAATAGGGCATTTAAAATATTAAAAAGGGTTGTTCAAATCACGTTAACATATTAAATGTTAAAACCAATTCTTTATATTAAATTTAATATTAAAATGTAAATATTATATTATATAATATCTTAACAAATCTAAAACTTAATATTATATAAATTATATTGAAATTTAAAATTTAAAATATATAAATTATATTAGAATTTAAAACTTGAAATCTAAAAAGATTATTATAACTTAAAATTATTAACTTATGCTATAAAGGCATGTTAATATTTTGGTAGTTTGATGAAACTGCAATTAATAAAGGCCAAAGAATATAGGACATATATTTGGGGATTAAGATTTTTAAAACACTATTTTTGAAACTTATAGTTTTAAAAATGTAAAGTTTCAATAATGTAAGTTTTAACATTTATATTTTTGATTTTATATCCCTAATCTTAATCTTCATACATGTTGATAAATAACTTGCACAATAAATAATCGTGTTTTGTAAGAAAAATAATTTAAGTAAAATGTTTAAACATATGATTTAGATATGCAAGAAAGTTAGTGGTGTAAATTTCATCCATTGATGTAGTGGGGATGGTCAAAATAAACTCACATCTTGAAGTTTACACTATCGGATAAAAAAATAAATAAATTAACAAAATCATTAAAGTGCCCAATTCCAATAGAAAAACACTTGCATGATAATAATTGAATTTAACTTTTAATAATTTTCTATTTCTCTAAACAAAAATAAATAAAATTTTATTTTCACAATATTTATGATATAAAAAATGCCCAATTCAAATTCCTAATGATATAAAAAATGCCCAATTCCAATAAACAAACGCTTTCACAATAATAATTGAATTTAACTTTTAATTATTTTTTTGTTTCTCTAAAAAGAAATAAATAAAATTTTAGTTTCATATTACTTTCATATTACTTATGATATGAAAATTTTATGATGAGTAAGCTATACGTACCTTTTTTATGGTTATCATCTAAATGAAATAAATTTACCTCCCGGGAACCTATTAAGTGATTGTTAATTAGAAACTAGAAATATAATGATATTTAATTAATTAAAAAAATTCATAAAATCCACTGTAAATATATTTTTTTAACTAATGATAAATATATTAAACCTCTTTGATTTTGCAGAACTGTCATAGTGAAAAACCAAAGATTACTAAAGGATAATAAAACTTATATTTTTTTAACTAATGATAAATATATTAAACTTCTTTGATTTTGCAGAACTGTCATAGTGAAAAACAAAATATTACTAATGTAACCACTGTCTTAGTTGTTGACAAATGGTTTGACTATTGTTAAGAATGGATTAAGTATTATTGTCATTTTTGTTGCAAATAGAATATTATGAGCAGAAATTAATTTTGGTATTGGAATAAAAGGTTACTTGTGAAATTAGTTTCATGAGTAAAGACTGATGGTAAAAGTAAATTCAAGATCTGGAGTTAGTTGAACAGAAAAATAGTTCCACAGTTCCCAAGAAAAAAACTCTGGAATAAATCAGGATTCTGGGAGAGAGTTTGGGGTTCTGTGGTGGTGGAAAAAAAAAAAGGAAATTTGTCCTCCTGAGAAGTAAACCCTTGAAGGGAAACTTACAGAGGAGATTGTTCCACTGGAGTTGGAGAATTGGACCAGATTGTCCCGAGATTCTCCTCCAGATTTTTGTGTTCAATGAAGACTGAGACTTGGAGCACGGGGGAGAGTTGCTGGACGTAATTTCCCAACTCGTGGAAGGGAGGAAATAAAAAATTATCAGTCAGATTTAAGTACAGATGAGTGGAATCTGTATCTTTGATAGTCATATAAATGATTATTTTCTTAATTTATCAGATGGAATTTGTATCTCTGATAGTAGTATAAATGATTATTTTCTTAATTTATCAGATGGAATCTGTATCTCTGATAGTAGTATAAATGATTATTTTCTTAATTTATCAGATGGAATCTGTATCTTTGATAGTAGTATAAATGATTATTTTCTTTAATTTTTTAGACAAGAAAATTGAAATGTTGTAAGGGTTGAAATAATTTAGGTGTTTAAGGTTTAATAGATAGGAAATAAATCTTCGTAAAGTTACGCGATCTAGGAAAAATTTACTTCTGCACTCTGTATAAGTGTATTAACTCTTTTTAGAAAAAAGCAGGCTACAATCTATCTGGCTAACCGAAGGACTGTTAGCCCAAACATTTGTGACTAGATTACTGGGCTGGTCGCCCTTCATATGCTATGATAATACATGGACAAGTCATGGTCTGGTCACAAGTTACAGTTAAAGACTAACATAACTAAGTCAAATGAAATACTAAGAAGGGAACATACTCACATTAATAAGTTCCTCATTAAGTAAATAGGAAAAAAAATGCTAACAGAGTATGTAAAGTTCGCCATATTCAGTTATAGGAAAAGAACAAAACCTCTACGAGAAATGTATATAAATATATAAACCGAAGCCATAAGCATACACAATAACAGCAAGAGGTATAGGGCTACTTTCACTCATAGAGGAGAGATAATCTGTAGCTGACAAAGAAATTCATTTGCTAGCTATTCGAATAAACTCATTTACTGGACAGGAAAAGAAAAAGAAAACAAAAATGAAATGATAGTTCATGCACGTACAGAGGAGAACATTAGTATGCATAACCAGAAACTAGAATCGGCAGACTGATACATATACAAATATGTTCACAGTAGTCCAATTCCGAGATAAAAACTCTGTTTTAAAACTTATAAGCATATATCAACACAGTACTTAACCACATTGACTAGGACCGTAAACCTCGAACTTTAATAACACGACGATAGTTAAAATAAGTTTATCGCAATGGTTTTCTGAAGTATAGAGAACCCAATGGTGTTACAAAGAAGATAGGCTTGTGGCCGTAATGAAAAGAGCCCCTTTTTATCTAACCCTAGGTGCGGCAACTAAACCCTAAATAACATATATATCAAATTCTGAGAGAATCTTTCAACTCAAGAGCCATAGTTATCACCAGCCACTTGTGGCCAAGGAATAACCCTAAAGCTTGAACAGGGGTACCTGTTGGAGTAAGGGAAGCACCGGTTAGCCATTCCGAAACAGAGATGCACCATTGCAACTCGCAAGCATAAAAAATGTCGTGCGCAGGTGAAGAAGAACCTGTTACCTGCCATGTAGAATTGAAAATGAGTTAAAACATGAACTAGGCTAAAGAACCGAGACCCTGCTCTTTCATTTAATCATGTTTCAACTGATTTGAACAAGGAATTAGGGAAGATACCCGGAAGGATTCAAGAGTAATACCTGTCGGCCTTGTCTGAGAGCGTTTGCAAGTCATGAACTGAACCGTAGGTAGCCATACAAGAAGCAGAATCACGAAATAGTTCTTTAGTATTTAACTCGAGCTTCAAACTGAGAGGGAGAAATTTAATCTTGCCAAAAGAAAGGTAAAATAGCTGTAGGCTTAGTATTTAAACTTACCATTTTGCTCCTGCAGTAGCAGATAGGGTAAACCAGTTAGCGGAGGACGCAAAAATGCACAGAGACGTCGGGCCGCCACTGAGCAGAGGCCATGAGCCCAGAAAAACCGGAAAAAGAACCCTGGTGCAGCAGAGTCGGCTCCAGAAGCTACCCTCGGAGGAATGCGAATGAGAAGAAACGGTTACAAGCCCGGTAGTCATTAGTCAAACCCTAACGCATTCTTACCGTCTGATCATTTCCAAATCAATGGCGTATAGACAGCCAGTTGCCAATCAAACAAATTAATGTGCGCCAGTTGCCAAAGGATCGCAACAGAGGTAAATAGTACATATGAGTACCTCTTAATTAAGGTGAAATGAATGCCAATAACATCGAAAAGCAAATATTCATGGCACGAATTAAAATGCCCTTTAATCCATTGTTAATGACTGGAGCTATCATAACATAAAGACAAGGTCTATGTATACGCAACAATCATATTTTAAATCCAAGAACCAATGTATGCAAAACTTAACATTGCTCCGTGTTGTTGTAATAATCGCTTTTGTTTAATGATTGGAAAGGTTACAATAAGGTCTGTACGTTGCTATTTATGATTATTGCTAAACGACCATGGTAAAGCTATGGTAGGCATACTTTAAGTGTTGGTAGATAGTGAATTTTTTTTTTTTTTTACTGATCAATGTATTTAAGGGTGGAAGTGACAAATGGTATCAGAGCCTGTTACAACATTGGGACCCTATGGGTCGACTAACGTCAAATTGTGTGTTACTAATGCACTCAGATGGAACAGTTAATAGGACAAACGAGAAGGACACCCTTACAGCAGCTACCTCGAGATGCTGGGGGGACCCAACCCCAACAAGAAGGAAATTCCGAAATGTGGGTTAAATTGGGGGTGGAACAGCATCAACGAACTAGCAGGCTGTTAGAAGAACAACAGCAACAAACTAGCATCTTGTTAAACACTGTGCAAAAGTTGCAAGAGGAAATGGAAAGAGTTCAAAATGATAACGCAAGGTTGATGCAGGAGCAGGAGAGAATTCTGAAAAGTCTCTCTGATAAACAAAACCAAGGATTTGAGAAGCCTAGTATTGATAGAGAATTTCAGGAAGGAAATGAACAAAAAATGGGAGATCATGATGCAGGCCGAAAAGAAAGGAGTATGTCTCAATGAAGTAATCAAAATAAAAATTTTAATGAGGCTGAATCCGATAACGAAACCGAGCAGAAGGCTAACAAAAGGCAGAAGATAGAGCTGCAGGGCGAATTTAGGAAGATAAAGCCACCCACATTTGATGGAGAGAAAGAAGAAGTAGCTAAAGAACAAGTATTTTCAAGTATATGATTAAGACAGTAGTCTTAAGGCCTGGTTAGCTATTTACCATTTAAGAGAGAAAGCCATGGTGGGAAGAGGTAAAAAATGTTCGCGGTGTAGAAGATCAAGATGTAACGTGGGATATGTTTCAACAGTACTTTAAAGATAAGTATTTGACCGAGCGCTTTTATGATGAAAAAGCTAGAGAATTCCATGATTTGAAACTCGAGCAGCTGACTATGGACGAGTTTATCACTAAGTTTACTTCATTACTGCGTTACGTACCTTATTTAAGAGATGAAAAAGCTAAAGTGCAAAGGTTTTTGAGCAGTTTACCCACTCACATGAAGGAACGCATAGAATTTGTAAATCCTAAAACAATGGATGAGACCATCAGAAAGGCCAGAATGTGCTATCAGCAAGCTAAAGCCAAGACAGATCAAGGAAAAGGATGGTAGCCAAGGAAAGAAAACAAGAGTGGTGCTGGTTTTAAAAGAGGCAAAACCAGTAATTTTAAAAACACAGCAAAAAATTCAGTTAGTAGGCAGTTCAGTAAGAACCATCAAAGGGTAAGGTGGCCTGTGGAAGATAAAACCGTTGAGGCTTCTAGCAAACTGGAGCATCCTCAAAATCAGAAGCCACCTTTACAGTGCTGGGGTTGTGGAGAAGCACACTACTATAGAGACTGCCCACAGCAGGGTAGAAATGAAGCAGTAGCTAATCTGCAGGAAGCCTCAACAGTGGGGGATGTTGCACGAAACATACCCAGAATTAATGCAGCTTTGGAGGATCGACAAGCTGATTACCAACCTACCATGATTGAATTAGAAGGTAAACTGTTATCTCAAACTGTTTCTGTTTTGGTAGATCTAGGAGCCAGTTTAAGTTATATAAGTCCTAGATTGGTAGAGATTAGTAAACTACAAGGTCAAAAATTTAGGAAGCCATGGTTAGTCCAGCTGGCTACTAGAGCCAAAAGAAAAGTTAGCACCAAAATACCAAATTGTGCATTACAAATCAGTGGACAGCAATTAATGGTAGATTTGAATATTTTGACCTTAGGATCGTATGATGTGTTGCTGGGTATGGCATGGTTGGAAAGGCATTGGACTTTAGTAGATTGCGAAGAGAATATTATCTACTATAGAGATCAGAATGACACCCGCCAAGAGATTCAAGGAATAAAGAAACCTGTACAGCTGCGTCCAATTACAGCTTCCCAAATGGGTAAATGTATAAGAAAGGGATGTCAACTGTACGCTATACAAGCAGGTTTTCTCCCTGGGGAGCACCTATACTGTTCGTTAAAAATAAGGATAGAACCATGCGCATGTGCATGGATTACCGGCAGTTAAACAAGCTGACCGTCAAGAACCGATATCCCTTACCACGTATTGATGATCTGTTTGATCAGGTAAGGGGAGCTACTGTATTCTCAAAAATTGATTTGAGGTCGGGTTATCATCAAATTAGAATCAAAGATGAAGATATACATAAAACTGCCTTTCGAACGAGGTATGGTCACTATGAATTTGTGGTATTACCTTGCGGGCTGCCAAACACACCAGCCACTTTCATGAGACTGATGCATAGTATCTTCCACCCTTATTTGGAAAAATTTGTGTTAATTTTCATTGACGACATATTAGTTTATTCCAAAAATGTGGAAGAAACCAAGGAACATATGAGAATGGTACTGGAAATGCTAAAGAAACATCAGTTATATGCGAAATTCAGTAAATGCGATTTCTTCAAGGAAGAAATCCAATATCTTGGACATGTGATATCTGAAAAAGGTATATTAGTAGACCCGGAGAAAATCAGAACTATTATGGAATGGAAGGTGCCACAAAATGTGGCAGATATATGGTCATTTATGGGGCTCGCCGGTTATTACCGGCGATTTATTAGAGGATTTCCAAAAATAGCCTTCCCTATTACCTCTCTGCAAAGGAAAGGAAAAAAATTTAAATGGTCATAAGAATGTCAGGATAGTTTTGAAAAACTGAAGCAATTATTAACATCACCACCTGTGTTAAATGTGGCCAATCCGAATAAGGAATTGGAGGTTTTGCACGGACACCTGCAAGGAGGGCATTGGTGCAATTTTATCACAAGAAGGAAAATTAATTGCTTACGAATCTCGTAATTTAAAAGATCACAAACTACGATATTTAGCCTATGATTTAGAGCTGACTGCATTTGTGCACGCCCTCTGGGTATGGAGACATTACTTACTTGGGAAAAGATTTGTATTGAAAACGGACCATAGCAGTCTAACCAGCTATTTCAAGCAAGCTGATTTAAACTCCCGACAAGCAAGGTGGAATGCCTTCTTGAGTGAGTTTGACATTGAACTGCAGCATGTAAAAGGAAAGGAGAGCAAGGTCGCAGATGCATTGAGCAGAAAACTACATAACATTTATGAATTATATGTTAACCAATTTGAAAGCAGATTTCTAGATCAAATTAGAAAGGAAGCAGGCAAAGATCCTGAATATAAATTTTTGTGGCAACAAGCATAGGAATATGAAGAACAAGGAAGGCTAGGGGATTATGAAATTAACCAGGATGGATTGCTAGTTTTTAAGAAAAGGATAGTCATTCCAAACAGAGTGGAGTTAAAAACTTTGGTACTAGATGAATATCATAGAAGCAACTATGCAAGGCATCCTGGGTACCAAAAGATGTTGACAGCAATCAGAAAGGATTACTGTGGGCCGGGTATGAGGAAGGACATAGCAAAATACCTAAACAAGTGTTTAGAGTGCTAACAGGTGAAAGTAGAACATCGGTATCTGGCTAGATTAATGCAGCCCATACCAATTCCAGAATGGAAATGGGAGGTGATCTCGTTAGATTTCATCACTGGATTACCAAAATCAAAATGTGGTAACGACTCCATAATGGTAGTTGTGGACCGATTAAGTAAATCAACACATTTCATACTTGTCCAATCCACTTACAAGATAGTATAGATAATAGATTTATTTATGCGAGATATTTTCAGACTGCATGGCATTCCTAAGACAGTTATTTCAGATAGGGATGTAAAATTCACATCAGCTTTTTGGAAAGCACTGTTTACGGGTTTAGGAACTCAAGTTAATTTCAGTACTGCGTATCATCCACAAATGGATGGACAAACATAACGAGCAAATCAAGTACTAGAGGACATGCTGAGAATGTATGTCATGCAACAACCGACTAAGTGGGAGGAATATCTACACTTAGTGGAATTTTCATATAATAACAGTTACCAAGAATCGTTAAAAATGAGTCCATTTGAAGCCCTATATGGGCAACAGTGCAGAACTCCCATTAATTGGAGTAGTCCCGAGACCAAACTCATGCTAGGACCAGACATGCTAGTGGAAATGGAACTAGAAGTAAAGAAAATTAGGCAAAATTTAAAAGCAACTCAAGACAAGAAAAAAGTGTACGCAGATAAAAAGAGATCGTACCGTGAATATGAAGTGGGAGATCACGTGTATGTAAGAATTAATCCAAAGAAGAGTACATTAAGATGGGAATCTTGTGCAAAGTTAGCTCCCAGGTTTTGTGGCCCTTTCCAAATACTGGAAAGAGTAGGGCCTGTGGCGTATCGCTTGGCTCTTCCTAGCCATATTTGGTTGCATAATGTTTTTCATGTGTTGTTATTAAAATGATATGTTCATGATCCAAGACACATAATCCATTGGTAGAACATTCAGGTAGAGGGTGAGAATAATAGTTAGAAAATAATATGATGTTAAAGACCTATAAAACTAATACGAGTCTATTATGTGCAGGTAGAACCGGACGGAGAATTTCTGGTCGAGCCTCACAGTATAATTGACCGGAGGGAAATCATGCTCCGGAAACGAGCCATCGCCCAGGTTAAAGTGCAATGAAAGCACTTTGGACCAGAGGAGGCCACTTGGGAGGACGAAAGTTTTGTTCGTGAAGCTTATCCTGAGCTTTTTGCTGATATGGGACAAGAACACCAGGGACGGTGTTCTCTTCCAGAGGGGGAAAACTGTAACCACTGTCTTAGTTGTTGAAAAATGGTTAGACTATTGTTAAGAATGGATTAAGTATTATTGTCATTTTTGTTGCAAATAGAATATTATGAACAGAAATTAATTTTGGTATTGGAATAAAAGATTACTTGTGAAATTAGTTTCATGAGTAAAGACTGATGGTAAAATTAAATTCAAGATCTGGAGTTAGTTGAACAGAAAAACAGTGCCACAGTTACCCAAGAAAAAAACTCTGGAATAAATCAGGATTTTGGGAGAGAGTTTGGGGTTCTGTGGTGGTGGAAAAAAAAAAGGAAATCTGTCCTCCTGAGAAGTAAACCCTTGAAGGGAAACTTACAGAAGAGACTGTTCCACTGGAGTTAGAGAATTGGACCGAACTGTCCCGAGATTCTCCTCCAGATTTCTATGTTCAACGAAGACTCAGACTTGGAGCATGGGGGAGAGTTGCTAGACGTAATTTCCCAACTCATGGAAGGGAGGAAATAAAAAATTATCAGTCAGATTTAAGTACAGATGAGTGGAATTTGTATCTCTGATAGTAGTATAAATGATTATTTTCTTAATTTATCAGATGGAATCGGTATCTCTGATAGTATTATAAATGATTATTTTCTTAATTTATCAGATGGAATCTATATCTCTAATATTAGTATAAATGATTATTTTCTTAATTTATCAGATGGAATCTGTATCTCTGATAGTAGTATAAATGATTATTTTCTTTAATTTTTCAAACAAGAAAATTGAAATGTTGTAAGGGCTAAAATAATTTAGGTGTTTAAGGTTTAACAGACAGGAAAGAAATCTCCATAAAGTTACGCGATGTAGGACAAATTTACTTCCGCACTCTGTATAAGTGTATTAACTCTGTTTAGAAAAGAGCAAGCTACAATCTATCTAGCTAACCGAAGGACCGTTAGCCCAAACATCTGTGACTAGATTACTGGGCTGGTCGCCCTTCATATGCTATGATAATACACGAACAAGTCATGGTCCGGTCACAAGTTACAGTTAAAGACTAGCATAATTGAGTCAAATGAAATACTAAGAAGCGAACATACTCACATTAATAAGTTCCTCATTAAGTAAATAGGAAAAAAAATGCTAACAGAGTATGTAAAGTTCGCCATATTCAGTTATAGGAAAAGAACAAAACCTGTGCGAGAAACGTATATAAATATATAAACCGAAGCCATAAACATACACAATAACAGCAAGAGGTATAGGGCTACTTTCACTCATAGAGGAGAGATAATCTGTAACTGACAAAGAAATTCATTTGCTAGCTATTCGAATAAACTCATTTACTGGACAGGAAAAGAAAAAGAAAACAAAAACGAAATGGCAGTTCATGCACGTACAGAGGAGAACATTAGTGTGCATAACCAGAAACTAGAATCGACGGACTGATACATATACAGGTATGTTCATAGTAGTCCAATTCCGAGATAAAAACTCCATTTTAAAACTTATAAGCATATATCGACACAGTACTTAACCACATTGACCAGGACCGTAAACCCCGAGCTTTAATAACACGACGATAGTTAAAATAAGTCTATCGTAATGCTTTTCTGAAGTATAGAGAACCCAATGGTGTTACACAGAAGATAGGCCTATGGCCGTAATGAAAAGAGCCCCTTTTTATCTAACCCTAGGTGTGACACCTAAACCCTAAATAACATATATATCAAATTCTGAGAGAATCTTTCAACTCAAGAGCCATAGTTATCAGCAGCCGCTTGCGGCCAAGGAATAACCCTAAAGCTCGAACAGGGGTACCTGTTGGAGTAAGGGAAGCATTGGTTAGCCATTCTGAAATAGATATGCACCGTTGCAACTCGCAAGCGTAACAAATGACGTGCGCAGGTGAAGAAGAACCTGTTACCTGCCGTGCAGAATTGAAAATGAGTTAAAACATGAACTGGGCTAAAGAACCGAGACCCTGCTCTTTCATTTAATCGTGTTTCAACTGCTTTGAACAAGGAATTAGGGAAGGTACCCGAAAGGATTCAAGAGTAATACTTGTCAGCCTTGTTTGAGAGCATTTGCAAGTCATGAACTGAACCGTAGGTAGCCATACAAGAAGCAGAATCACGAAATAGTGCTTTAGTAGTTAACTCGAGCTTCAAACCGAGAGGGAGAAATTTAATATTGCCGAAAGAAAGGTAAAATAGCTGTAGGATTAGTATTTAAACTTACCATTTTTCTCCTGCAGTAGCAGATAGGGTAAACCAGTTAGCGGAGGATGCGAAAATGCACAGAGACGCCGGGCCGCCACCGAGCAGAGGCCATGAGCCCAGAAAAACCGGAAAAAGAACCCTGGTGCAGCAGAGTCAGCTCCAGAAGCTACCCTCGGAGGAATGCGAATGAGAAGAAACGATTACAAGCCCGGTAGTCATTAGTCAAGCCCTAACGCGTTCTTACCATCCGATCATTTCCAAATCAACGGCGTATAGACAACTATTTGCCAATCAAACAAATTAATGTGCGCCAGTTGCCAAAGGGTCGCAAAAGAGGTAACTAGTACATATGAGTACCTCTTAATTAAGGTGAAATGAATGCCAATAATGTCGACAAGCAAAGATTCATGACATGAATTAAAATGCCCTTTAGTCCATTGTTAATGACTAGAGCTATCATAACATAAAGACAAGGTCTATGTATATGCAACAATCATATTTTAAATCCAAGAACCAATGTATGCAAAACTTAACATTGCTCCGTGTTGTTGTAATAATCGCTTTTGTTTAATGATTGGAAAGGTTACAATAAGGTCTGTACGTTGCTATTTATGATTATTGCTAACCGACCATGGTAAAGCTACGGTAGGCACACTTTAAGTGTTGGTAGATGGTGATTTTTTTTTTTTACTGATCAATGTATTTAAGGGTGGAAGTGACAACTGAAGGATAATAGAGCTTATAGAGCTCAAGGAAACGAAAGTTAGATATGCAAAAAAGTTAGTGCTGTGAATTTCATGTATTGATGTAATGACGAGAATAAACAGAAATTTTGAAATTTACATCATCTGATAAAAAAAAATTAATTAAAAAAATCATTAAAGTGTCCAATTTCAATAGGCACCAGTTTACATAATAATAATTGAATTTAGCCTTTAATAATTTTCTATTTCTCTAAACAAAAATAAATAAAATATTACTTTCACATTACTTATAATATGAAAAATGCACAATTCCAATAGGAAAACGCTTCCATAATAATAATTGAATTTAACTTTTAATAATTTTCTATTTCTCTAAATATAAATAAATAAAATTTTAGTTTCACATTACTTATGATATGAAAATTTTATGATGAGTAAATTATATGTATTTTTTATGGTTATCATTTAAATGAAATAAATTTACCTCTGAAGAACTTATTAAGTGATTGTTAATTAAAAATTAAAAATATAATGATATCTAATTAACTAGAGAAATTCATAAAATCCACTGTAAATAGATATTTTAATTAATGATAAATATATTAAACCCTTTTTATTTTGCAGAACTGTCATAGTGAAAAACGAAAGATTACCAAAAGATAACAGAACTCATAAAGCTCGAGGGACGCGCGCGCATGACAGCGAAACCATCCACAGATCCAATAAAGGGCCCCAGTTCGGAAGATGCAGTAAAAGTCCAAGATGTGTTGTATCACTCACGATGCCAAATTCCATCCCTGCTTTCTTCTACAACATTTTATCTGGGGGTGGATGGCCATTGTCGTACTCCTTTACGTGTTACAGAAAAAGTAGTGAAGATTCTTGGTCGATACTTGTACATGCACTGCAACTTGCTACCGACATTCTTAAAAAAAAAGTCAAGAACGTGTTCAGCAAAAAAGATTGAGCATCCCATCGATATTGGCATCTTTTACACAGAGGGTAGGAAACGACCAGCTTTATTTTTGGGGTTATATGTTATTTAATGTGGTGGGGTTAAAGAATCTAACAAATTTAAATTTAAAGGTAGACAATATATATCATACCACATTAAATGGCCAATAGCCCAAAAAAATAAGTTTTGTGTCAGAAATTCCTTATTAAAGAAGTGTTTAGTGAGGGCACTGGGTTCACTTATAATTATTTTATGAAAAGTGTAAGTATATTTTATAATTTAATTATACTTTTAATAAAATCACTATTATAGATATCCGGAGTTAAGAATGTATTATCTACTTTTAATTTAACTAAAATTTTATTTATTTTTAATTTTGTGTATTTATGGTTAGTTTTTATTTGGTATTAGTAAAGTTTATGTAATTATTAATTATTCCTTGAAATATCAATATTACTATTAGTTTGATATGGTGTGAAAATGGGGTGTGAAAATGGAATATCCCTCCCTGTTGATGATTATAATTTGTTTCATCATTGTTGAATTAATATTTGTTATTATGTTTTTCATTTTTTGTTTCAAATAATTTTATTTTATAACATAAGATAATTATTACTTAGGTCGATAGGTCTTCTTTTGAATGAGTTCTGTTAGTCATCAATATTTTTTTACTATTTGTAGATGAATATAGGATGGTCCTAGATTTCTAAAAACAAAATTCCTTGAATATTGTGAGTTTTAGAAATCTGACTGTCTTCATTATCCTTATCAATTTTTTTCACTATTCTATCAAGTTTGCCTTTTCATAGTCACCCTGTCACTCCTACAAACTCCTTATGGGCTTACCCCTCTCATCATCACCCTTCTCGCCTTCATATAGCCTTTTTCCCATGTTCCCCAGGTTCCTCAAGCATTGATGGTCTCAAAAATATCTATGTAGGCTCTTTAGATAAATCAAGCACATTGGATCTTGGATCTTCAATACAACACTTTTTGATCATACTCTGTTTTCAGTTGGAGGTCTCCAAGCCAATTTTAGTCAAACTCAGGTCAAAAATCCCTCCCACTAGGTTAATTAGGGTTTCACATGTTCTAAGGTCATCATTGGTGTTCCAAACACTGCTTTTCCTTTGCTAGAAGCTGGCTCAGATGAAATAAAAGGTCAGCATATGGTTATTCAAGAAAGACCTAAAGAGTTTGCAAAGAAGACTATCCTACAGTTCAGAGTCTGCACATGAGGAAAATAGACAAACTTTGGCACTTCTGTAGGAGTGTTGAAGTTTCCATCATCAGAAAGTATTGATAAGGTAGATGGTATGTTCCTAAGTGAAGACATCTTACATCAAAAGAAAGGGAAACAATTTGGTCTTAAGGAAAACTAGGGTTTTGAGCTTAATGGCCCAGTTGAGTGCCAAAACACTGACCACTTACAAAAATGACCTGGAGGAGACACACAAAGCCAAACATGAAGAAAATATGTCAAAGGATATTGAAGAAATTGGAAATGGGTAAGGTGAACTGGACAAAAGTGAATGAACTTAAAAGGGCTATAGAGAACTTAGAAGACAACACTGATGATTGTTGAAAAGCACTCCAGACACCTAAGGTTTTGGGAAAGTGGCCAGAGAAGGTGAAATCATGAGTTGAACTCCATGATGACAACAAAGGAAGGATTGTGAAGGTGTTCTTGTGTGCAATCATCCCAAAGTTTTCCAAGGTGAATGTGTCATGTCTCAAAGAGAAAAGGTGTGAAGAATATCAGTAAGAAAGATAAATTCAAGGTTTTCAGTCACCTGCCAAGAAAAATATGATTTGAACTCCAAGGTGGAAGCAAAAGAGGATTTTGAGGGTGTTGCTGTGTCAAAATAAATATGTCAAATCTTCAGGATCAAAAGGAAAACAAATTTCATAACTCCAACAAACTTCCAGCCAAGGCAAAAAGATAAGTTGAGCATTGTAATGGAAACCACAGAAAGTTTTGAAGATGCCATCATGTGTAATCCAGCCGTAAAGTTGTCAAAATCAACCTGTTATGCCCCAAGGAGCAAAAAGAGGTTCAAATTCATCATCTCAGTCACCTGCATGCAAATAATGTAAGAAGCTTAGTGAGAAAAGGTGAAAAGGTTAAGTTGAGTTTCATGGTGGAAATTACACAAGAATTTGAAGAAGTTGTTATGTGGCTAAGTCACAAAGGTGTCAAAATGAAATTTTATGCCTCAAGGAGCAAAGGGGAAAGCCAATTTAATGTTTTCTAGCAC